>JANJGN010004028.1:0-37490 GCA_026770705.1 Isurus oxyrinchus
AGATATCTCATATACCACCAAGATATCTCATATACCACCAGAATATCTCACATGCCACCAAAATATCTCACATACCACCAAGATATCTCACATACCATCAAGCTATCTCATATGCCACCAAGATATCTCATATACCACCAACACATCTCATATATCACCAATACATCTCAGATGATACCAAGACATCTCATGTATCACCAAGACATCTCATGTATCACCAAGACATCTCATGTATCATCAAGACATCTCATGTATCACCAAGACATCTCATATATCACCAAGACATCTCATATACCACCAAGATATCTCATATATCATCAAGATATCTCATATATCACCCAGATATCTCGGATATCACCAAGATATCTCGGATATCACCAAGATATCTCGGATATCACCAAGATATCTCATATACCACCAAGATACCTCGGATACCACCAAGATACCTCATATACCACCAAGATATCTCAGATATCACCAAGATATCTCAGATATCACGAAGATATCTCAGATATCACCAAGATATCTCATATCACCAAGATATCTCAGATATCACCAAGATATCTCAGATATCACCAAGATATCTCAGATATCACCAAGATATCTCAGATATCACCAAGACATCTCATATATCACCAAGATATCTCATATACCACCAAGATATCTCATATACCACCAAGATATCTCGGCTATCACCAAGATATCTCGGCTATCACCAAGATATCTCGGCTATCACCAAGATATCTCGGGTATCACCAAGATATCTCGGCTATCACCAAGATATCTCGGCTATCACCAAGATATCTCGGCTATCACCAAGATATCTCGGCTATCACCAAGATATCTCGGCTATCACCAAGATATCTCGGATATCACCAAGATATCTCGGATATCACCAAGATATCTCGGATATCACCAAGATATCTCAGATATCATTAATATATCACCAAGATATCTCATAAACCACCAAGATATCTCATATACCACAAGATATCTCATATGCCACCAACACATCTCATATATCGCCAATACATCTCAGATGATACCAAGACATCTCATGTATCACCAAGACATCTCATGTATCACCAAGACATCTCATATACCATCAAGACATCTCAGATATCACCAAGATATCTCAGATATCACCAAGATATCTCAGATATCACCAAGATATCTCAGATATCACCAAGACATCTCAGATATCACCAAGACATCTCATATACCACCAAGACATCTCATATAACACCAAGACATCTCATATACCACCAAGATATCTCATATACCACCAAGATATCTCATATACCACCAAGATATCTCGGTTATCACCAAGATATCTCGGCTTTCACCAAGATATCTCGGCTATCACCAAGATATCTCGGCTATCACCAAGATATCTCGGCTATCACCAAGATATCTCGGCTATCACCAAGATATCTCGGATATCACCAAGATATCTCGGATATCACCAAGATATCTCGGATATCACCAAGATATCTCAGATATCATTAATATATCACCAAGATATCTCATAAACCACCAAGATATCTCATATACCACCAAGATATCTCATATGCCTCGAAAATATCTCATATACCACCAAGATATCTCATGTACCACCAAGATATCTCATGTACTATCAAGATATCTCATGTACCACCAAGATATCTCATGTACCACCAAATATCTCATATGCCACCAAGATATCTCATATACCACCAACACATCTCATATATCACCAATACCTCTCAGATGATACCAAGACATCTCATGTATCACCAAGACATCTCATGTATCATCAAGATATCTCATATATCACCAAGATATCTCATATACCACCAACACATCTCATATACCACCAACACATCTCATATATCACCAACACATCTCAGATATCACCAACACATCTCATATATCACCAAGACATCTCATATATCACCAAGACATCTCATATATCACCAAGATATCTCATAAACCACCAAGATATCTCATATACCACCAAGATATCTCATATGCCTCGAAAATATCTCATATACCACCAAGATATCTCATGTACCACCAAGATATCTCATGTACTACCAAGATATCTCATGTACCACCAAGATATCTCAGATATCACCAAGATATCTCAGATATCACCAAGATATCTCAGATATCACCAAGATATCTCAGATATCACCAAGATATCTCAGATATCACCAAGATATCTCAGATATCACCAAGATATCACCAAGACATCTCAGATATCACCAAGACATCTCATATACCACCAAGACATCTCATATACCACCAAGACATCTCATATACCACCAAGACATCTCATATACCACCAGGATATCTCATATACCACCAGGATATCTCAGATATCACCAAGATATCTCAGATATCACCAAGATATCTCAGATATCACCAAGATATCTCAGATATCACCAGGATATCTCAGATATCACCAGGATATCTCAGATATCACCAGGATATCTCAGATATCACCAAGATATCTCAGATATCACCAAGATATCTCAGATATCACCAAGATATCTCAGATATCACCAAGATATCTCAGATATCACCAAGATATCTCAGATATCACCAAGATATCTCAGATATCACCAAGATATCTCCGATATCACCAAGATATCTCAGATATCACCAAGATATCTCATATACCACCAAGATATCTCATATACCACCAAGATATCTCATATACCACCAAGATATCTCATATATCATCAAGATATCTCATATACCACCAAGATATCTCATATACCACCAAGATATCTCATATATCATCAAGATATCACCAATATGTCTCATTTATCACCAAGATATCTCATATACCACCAAGATATCTCATATATCATCAAGATATCACCAATATGTCTCATTTATCACAAAGATATCTCATATATCACCAAGATATCACCAATATGTCTCTTATATCACCAATATGTCTCATATATCACCAAGATATCACCAGTATGTCTCATATATCACCAAGATATCACCAATATGTCTCATATATCACCAAGATATCTACAATATCACCAATATATCTACAGTATCACCAATATATCTACAATGTCACCAATATATCTCAAATATCACCAAGATATCTCAAATATCACCTAGATATCTCAAATATCACCAAGATATCTCATTTATCACGAAGATATCTAATTTATCACCAAGATATCACCAATATATCTCATATATCACCAATATGTATCATATATCACCAATATATGTACAATATCACCGGTATATCACACATATCATCTATTTAGCTACAACATTATCAATACATCTGCAATATCACCAATATATCTGTAATATCACCAATATATCTGCAATATCACTGATATAACTCAAATATCACCATATCTCTCAAATATCACCAATATGTCACCAATATATCACACATATCACCATTATGTCTCATATATCACCAATATATGTCTCATATATCACCAATATGTCTCATATATCACCAATATGTCTCATATTTCACCAATATATCTACAATATCACCAAGATATCTACAATATCACCAATATGTATCATATATTACCAATATATTTACAAAATCACTAGTATATCACATATATCAATTTAGTTACATTACCAATATATCTGCAATATCACCAATATATCTGCAATATCACCAAAATATCTCAAATATCACCATATATATCTCAAATAGCACCAATATATCAACAATATATCTCATATATCACCAATATATGTCTCATATATCACCGATATGTCTCATATTTCACCAATATATCTACAATATCACCAATATATCTCATATATCACCAATATATTTCATATATCACCAACATGTCTCATATATCACCAATATGTCTCATATTTCACCAATAAATCTACAATATCACCAATATATCTACAATATCACCAAGATATCTACAATATCATCAATATATCTCATATATCACCTATATGTCTCATATATCACAAATATGTCTCATATATCACCATTATGTGTCTCATATATCACCATTATGTGTCTCATATCACCAACATGTCTCACATATCACCAACATGTCTCACATCTCACCAATATGTCTCATATGTTACCAATATATCTACAATATCACCAATATGTCTCATATATCACCAATATGTCTCATATATCACCATTATGTGTCTGATATATCACCAATATTTCTCATATATCACCAATATATCTACAATATCACCAGTATATCACATATATCATCAATTTAGCTACAACATTATCAATACATCTGCAATATCACCGATATATCTCAAATATCACCATATATCTCAAATATCACCAATATATCACCAATATATCACATATATCACCAATATGTCTCATATATCACCGATATATGTCTCATATATCACCAGTATGTCTCATATATCACCAATATGTCTCATATTTCACCAATATGTCTCATATTTCACCAATATGTCTCATAATTCACCAATATATCTACAATATCACCAAGATATCTACAATATCACCAAGATATCTACAAAATCACCAGTATATCACATATATCATCAATTTAGCTACATTACCAATATATCTGCAATATCACCAATATATCTGCAATATCACCAAAATATCTCAAATATCACCATATATATCTCAAATGGCACCAATATATCTACAATATCACCAATATATCTCATATATCACCAATATATCTCATATATCACCAATATGTCTCATATATCACCAATATATGTCTCATATATCACCAATATATGTCTCATATGTCACCAATATATGTCTCATATATCACCAATATGTATCATATTTCACCAATATATCTACAATATCACCAAGATATCTACAATATCATCAAGATATCTCATATATCACCAATATGTCTCAGAAATCACCATTATGTGTTTCATATCACCAATATGTCTCACATCTCACCAATATGTCTCATATATTACCAATATATCTACAATATCACCAATGTGTCTCATATATCACCAATATGTCTCTTATATCACCAATATGTCTCTTATATCACCAATATGTCTCATATATCACCATTATGTGTCTCATATATCACCAATATATCTACAATATCATCAGTATATCACATATATCATCAATTTAGCTACAACATTACCAATATATCTGCAATATCACCAATATATCTCAAATATCACCAATATATCACCATTATATCTCATACATCACCAACATATCTCATGTATCACCAATATATCTAATATGTCACCATATATCTAATTTATGACCAATATGTAACATATATCACCAATATATCCCATATCATCAATATATCCACAATATCACTAATATATCTGCAATATCACCAATATATCTAAAATATCACAACATATCTCAAATATCACCATATATCTCATACATTACCAACATATCGCCAATATATTTCATATATCGCCAATATATCTCACATATCGCCGACATATCCCATATATCACCAATATATCTCATATATCACCAGTATACCTCATACATCAGCAATATATGTCATGAATGTATCTCAGATATCACTAATATATACCAGATGTGACCAATACACCTCAGATATCCTTAGTATGTCTCATGTCTTTTCAATGTTTCATACATCACCAATATCTCTCAGACATTCTCAGTATATCTCATAGCTCTCCAATATCTTTCATATATCACCAATAGGCCCAGCTCAAGGTACAGCACAAGGTTAGATATGGAGGAAAACTCCCTCTACACTGTCCCCATCAAACACTCACAGGACAGGTACAGCACGGGGTTAGATACAGAGTAAAACTCCCTCTATACTGCACCCATCAAACACTCCCAGGGCAGGTACAGCACGGGGTTAGATACAGAGTAAAGCTCGCTCTACACCGTCCCCATCAAACACTCCCAGCCCAGGTACAGCACGGGGTTAGATACAGAGTAAAGCTCGCTCTGCACTGTCCCCATCAAACACTCCCAGGACAGGTACAGCATGGGGTTAGATACTGAGTAAAGCTCCCTCTACACTGTCCCCATCAAACACTCCCAGGACAGGTTCAGCATGGGGTTAGGTACAGAGTAAAGCTCCCTCTACACTGTCCCCATCAAACACTCCCAGGACAGGTACAGCACGGGGTTAGATACAGAGTAAAGCTCCCTCTACACTGTCTCCATCACACACTCCCAGGACAGGAACAGCACGGGGTTAGATACAGAGTAAAGCTCCCTCTACACTGTCCCCATCAAACACTCCCAGGACAGGTACAGCACGGGGTTAGATACAGAGTAAAGCTCCCTCTGCACTGTCCCCATCAAACACTCCCAGGACAGGTACAGCACGGGGTTAGATACAGAGTAAAGCTCCCTCTACACTGTCCCCATCAAACACTCCCAGGACAGGTACAGCACGGGGTTAGATACAGAGTAAAGCTCCCTCTACACTGTCCCCATCAAACACTCCCAGGACAGATACAGCACGGGGTTAGATACAGAGTAAAGCTCCCTCTACACTGAGAGGTTGTGTTGTGGGACTACTCCACGAGTGGAGCTGGCTGAGCAGATTGTGATTAGTTTCTAATGCCTTCCTGTTAATCCCAACAGGGAGCTCCAGTAAATCCGATTCCCGGGAGCGAGAACGAAGACCTCGGAGCCTCTCCGCACCACGTGACATCCCAGGAGTAAGGTACGTGGAGGGACTGCTTCTGTCATTTATGATGTACAGACTATGAGGTGTCCTTTATTCCCGGAGTGAATGCATTCACAGCACAGGTTGCTGGACCTCCAGGTGGGCTCGGTAACCAGAGGAACACAGATGGAAGAGAATTGGTGAAAGAACCAGAGTGGGGGAGATGGGGAGAGACATTTCACGCAGCCAGTTATTGTGGTCAGGAACGCGCTGCCTGAAAGGGCGGTGGAAGCAGATTCAATCGGAACATGCAGAAGGTAAAATTGCCTAAATACTTGCAGGGGAAGCATTTGCAGCATGATGGGGGATGGAGCAGGGAGGAGCACGATTAATCTGGCAGTTGTCTGAATGAGCAGCATGGACATGTCGGGCTGAAGGGCCTCCTCTGTAAACTGGTCCCGCAACACCTTGCAGTTTGAGCGTGTCATTCCTGTGATACTCTTTGTTTGGCATTACTCTATGTGAAACCAACTGCCCAGTTTCCTTCAGTGACACCAGCGATTGCAGCTCAGTCAAAGTGAAAAAGTCAAGAGCAGCCTGTCCTTGGCTGTGAAGCACTCGCTTGGTGGGAGGCTCGAGAAATATGCAGCTCCTGCGTTCCAAAAGGGCAGCCACATGGGGAAGTGCAGCATCCAAGTGGCACAGTGCCGGCCAGTGCCCTGCTGGAGGGGCCGCAGTGCCAGCCAGTGCCCTGCTGGAGGGGCCGCAGTGCCGGCCAGTGCCCTGCTGGAGGGGCCGCAGTGCTGGCCAGTGCCCTGCTGGAGGGGCCGCAGTGCCAGCCAGTGCCCTGCTGGAGGGGCCACAGTGCCAGCCAGTGCCCTGCTGGAGGGGCCGCAGTGCCAGCCAGTGCCCTGCTGGAGGGGCCGCAGTGCTGGCCAGTGCCCTGCTGGAGGGGCCGCAGTGCCAGCCAGTGCCCTGCTGGAGGGGCCACAGTGCCAGCCAGTGCCCTGCTGGAGGGGCCGCAGTGCCAGCCAGTGCCCTGCTGGAGGGGCCGCAGTGCCAGCCAGTGCCCTGCTGGAGGGGCCGCAGTGCCGGCCAGTGCCCTGCTGGAGGGGCCGCAGTGCCAGCCAGTGCCCTGCTGGAGGGGCCGCAGTGCCGGCCAGTGCCCTGCTGGAGGGGCTGCAGTGCTGGCCAGTGCCCTGCTGGAGGGGCCGCAGTGCCAGCCAGTGCCCTGCTGGAGGGGCCGCAGTGCCAGCCAGTGCCCTGCTGGAGGGGCCGCAGTGCCGGCCAGTGCCCTGCTAGACGGGCCGCAGTGCCGGCCAGTGCCCTGCTGGAGGGGCCGCAGTGCCGGCCAGTGCCCTGCTGGAGGGGCCGCAGTGCCGGCCAGTGCCCTGCTGGAGGGGCCGCAGTGCCGGCCAGTGCCCTGCTGGAGGGGCCGCAGTGCCGGCCAGTGCCCTGCTTGAGGGGCCGCAGTGCCGGCCAGTGCCCTGCTGGAGGGGCCGCAGTGCCGGCCAGTGCCCTGCTGGAGGGGCCGCAGTGCCGGCCAGTGCCCTGCTGGAGGGGCCACAGTGCCGGCCAGAGCCCTGCTGGAGGGGCCGCAGTGCCGGCCAGTGCCCTGCTGGAGGGGCCGCAGTGCCGGCCAGTGCCCTGCTGGACAGGCCGCGGTGCCAGTACTTTCTGGGCCCCGGACCATTCCCAGTGAGGCCTGTGCTCTGTGGGCTCTGGGTTACTCCCAGTGAGGCCCGTGCTGTGTGGGCGGCAGGTTACTCCCAGTGAGGCCTGTGATGTGTGGGTCCCGGGTTACTCCCAGTGAAGTCTCTGCAGTGGGCCCCGGGTCATCCCAGTGAGGCCTGTGCTGTGTGGGCCCCGGGTCACTCCCAGTGAGGCCTGTGCTGTGTGGGCCCCGGGTCACACTCAGTGAGACCTGTGCTGTGTGGGTCCCGGGTCACTCCCAGTGAGGCCTGTGCTGTCTGGGCCCCGGGTCACACCCAGTGAGACCTGTGCTGTGTGGGCCCCGGGTCACTCCCAGTGAGGCCTGTGCTGTCTGGGCCCCGGGTCACACCCAGTGAGACCTATGCTGTGTGGGCCCCGGGTTACTCCCAGTGAGGCCTGTGCAGTGGGCCCCGGGTCACTCCCAGTGAGGCCTGTGCTGTCTGGGCCCCGGGTCACACCCAGTGAGGCCTGTGCTGTGTGGGCCCCGGGTTACTCCCAGTGAGGCCTGTGCAGTGGGCCCCGGGTTACTCCCAGTGAGGCCTGTGCTGTGTGGGCTCTGGGTTACTCCCAGTGAGGCCTGTGCTGTGTGGGCTCTGGGTTACTCCCAGTGAGGCCCGTGCTGTGTGGGTCCCGGGTCACTCCCAATGAGACCTGTGCTGTGTGGGCCCGGGGTTACTCCCAGTCAGGCCTGTGCAGTGGGCCCCGGGTCACTCCCAGTGAGGCCTGTGCTGTGTGGGCCCCGGGTTACTCCCAGTGAGGCCTGTGCTGTGTGGGCTCCGGGTCATCCCAGTGAGGCCTGTGCAGTGTGGGCTCTGGGTTACTCCCAGTGAGGCCCATGCTGTGTGGGCCCCGGGTTACTCCCAGTGAGGCCTGTGGTGTGTGGGTCCCGGGTCACTCCCAATGAGACCTGTGCTGTGTGGGCCCTGGGTTACTCCCAGTGAGGCCTGTGCAGTGGGCCCCGGGTCACTCCCAGTGAGGCCTGTGCTGTCTGGGCCCCGGGTCACACCCAGTGAGACCTATGCTGTGTGGGCCCCGGGTTACTCCCAGTGAGGCCTGTGCTGTGTGGGCCCCGGGTCACTCCCAGTGAGGCCTGTGCTGTCTGGGCCCCGGGTCACACCCAGTGAGGCCTGTGCCGTGTGGGCCCCGGGTTACTCCCAATGAGGCCTGTGCAGTGGGCCCCGGGTTACTCCCAGTGAGGCCTGTGCTGTGTGGGCTCTGGGTTACTCCCAGTGAGGCCTGTGCTGTGTGGGCTCTGGGTTACTCCCAGTGAGGCCCGTGCTGTGTGGGCCCCGGGTTACTCCCAGTGAGGCCTGTGGTGTGTGGGTCCCGGGTCACTCCCAATGAGACCTGTGCTGTGTGGGCCCGGGGTTACTCCCAGTCAGGCCTGTGCAGTGGGCCCCGGGTCACTCCCAGTGAGGCCTGTGCTGTGTGGGCCCCGGGTTACTCCCAGTGAGGCCTGTGCTGTGTGGGCTCCGGGTCATCCCAGTGAGGCCTGTGCAGTGTGGGCTCTGGGTTACTCCCAGTGAGGCCCATGCTGTGTGGGCCCCGGGTTACTCCCAGTGAGGCCTGTGGTGTGTGGGTCCCGGGTCACTCCCAATGAGACCTGTGCTGTGTGGGCCCTGGGTTACTCCCAGTGAGGCCTGTGCAGTGGGCCCCGGGTCACTCCCAGTGAGGCCTGTGGTGTGTGGGCCCCGGGTTACTCCCAGTGAGGCCTGTGCTGTGTGGGCCCCGGGTTACTCCCAGTGAGGCCTGTGCTGTGTGGGCCCCGGGTTACTCCCAGTGAGGCCTATGCAGTGGGCTCTGGGTCACTCCCAGTGAGGCCTGTGCTGTGTGGGCCCCGGGTTACTCCCAGTGAGGCCTGTGCTGTGTGGGCCCTGGGTTACTCCCAGTGAGGCCTGTTCTGTGTGGGCCGCGGGTCATCCCAGTGAAGCCTGTTCTGTGTGGGCTCCGGGTTACTCCCAGTGAGGCCTGTGGTGTGTAGGCCCCGGGTTACTCCCAGTGAGGCCTGTGCAGTGAGCCCCAGGTCACTCCCAGTGAGGCCTGTGCCGTCTGGGCCACGGGTTACTCCCAGTGAGGCCTGTGCAGTGGGCCGGGTCACTCCCAGTGAGGCCTGTGCTGTCTGGGCCCCGGGTTACTCCCAGTGAGGCCTGTGATGTGTGGGCCCCGGGTTACTCCCAGTGAGGCCTATGCAGTGGGCTCTGGGTCACTCCCAGTGAGGCCTGTGCTGTGCGGGCTCCGGGTTACTCCCAGTGAGGCCTGTGCAGTGGGTCCTGGGTCACTCCCAGTGAGGCCTGTGCTGTCTCGGCCCGGGGTTACTCCCAGTGAGGTCTGTGCTTTGTGGTCTCCGGTTCACTCCCAGTGAGGCCTGTGCTGTGTGGGCTCCGGGTTACTCCCAGTGAGGCCTGTGGTGTGTGGGCCCCGGGTTACTCCCAGTGAGGCCTGTGCTGTGTGGGCTCTGGGTTACTCCCAGTGAGGCCCATGTTGTGTGGGCCCCGGATTACTCCCAGTGAGGCCCGTGCTGTGTGGGCTCTGGGTTACTCCCAGTGAGGCCTGTGGTGTGTGGGTCCCGGGTTACTCCCAGTGAGGCCTGTGCTGTGTGGGCCCCGGGTTACTCCCAGTGAGGCCTGTGCAGTGGGCCCCGCGTCACTCCCAGTGAGGCCTATGCAGTGGGCTCTGGGTCACTCCCAGTGAGGCCTATGCTG
Organism: Isurus oxyrinchus; assembly: GCA_026770705.1. Lineage (NCBI taxonomy): Eukaryota > Metazoa > Chordata > Chondrichthyes > Lamniformes > Lamnidae > Isurus > Isurus oxyrinchus. The sequence continues at coordinate 11,033 of JANJGN010004028.1, forward strand.
TGTGGGCCTCGGGTTACTCCCAGTGAGGCTTGTGCTGTGTGGGCCCCGGGTCACTCCCAGTGAGGCCTGTGCTGTGTGGGCTCCAGGTTACTCCTAGTGAGGCCTGTGGTGTGTGGGCGCCGGGTTACTCCCAGTGAGGCCTGTGCAGTGGGCCCCGGGTCACTCCCAGTGAGGCCTGTGCCGTCTGGGCCACGGGTTACTCCCAGTGAGGCCTGTGGTGTGTGGGCTCTGGGTTACTCCCAGTGAGGGCTGTGCAGTGGGCCCCGGGTCACTCCCAGTGAGGCCTGTGCTGTGTGGGCCCCGGATCACTCCCAGTGAGGCCTGTGCTGTCTGGGCCCCGGGTTACTCCCAGTGAGGCCTGTGCTGTGTGGGCCTCGGTTTACTCCCAGTGAGGCTTGTGCTGTGTGGGCCCCGGGTCACTCCCAGTGAGGCCTGTGCTGTGTGGGCTCCAGGTTACTCCCAGTGAGGCCTGTGGTGTGTGGGCGCCGGGTTACTCCCTGTGAGGCCTGTGCAGTGGGCCCCGGGTCACTCCCAGTGAGGCCTGTGCCGTCTGGGCCACGGGTTACTCCCAGTGAGGCCTGTGCAGTGGGCCGGGGCATTCCCAGTGAGGCCTGTGCTGTGTGGGCCCCGGGTCACTCCCAGTGAGGCCTGTGCTGTCTGGGCCCTGGGTTACTCCCAGTGAGGCCTATGCAGTGGGCTCTGGGTCACTCCCAGTGAGGCCTGTGCTGTGTGGGCCCCGGGTTACTCCCAGTGAGGCCTGTGCTGTGTGGGCCCCGGGTCACTCCCAGTCAGGCCTTTGCAGTGGGCCCCGGGTCACTCCCAGTGAGGCCTCTGCAGTGCGCCGGGTCACACCCAGTGAGGCCTGTGCTGTCTGGGCCCCGGGTTACTCCCAGTGAGGCCTGTGCTGTGTGGGCCCCGGGTCATCCCACTGAGGCCTGTGCAGTTGGCCCCGGGTCAGTCCCAGTGAGGCCTGTGCTGTGTGGGCCCCGGATCACTCCCAGTGAGGCCTGTGCTGTCTGGGCCCCGGGTTACTCCCAGTGAGACCTGTGCAGTGGGCCCCGGGTCACTCCCAGTGAGGCCTGTGATGTGTGTGTCCCGGGTTACTCCCAGTGAGGCCTATACAGTGGGCTCTGGGTCACTCCCAGTGAGGCCTATGCTATGCGGGCCCCGGGTTACTCCCAGTGAGGCCTGTGCTGTGTGGGCCCTGGGTTACTCCCAGCGAAGCCTGTTCTGTGTGGGACTCGGGTCATCCCAGTGAGGCCTGTTCTGTGTGGGCTCCGGGTTACTCCCAGTGAGGCCTGTGCAGTGGGCTCCGTGTCACTCCCAGTGAGGCCTGTGCTGTGTGGGCTCCGGGTCACTCCCAGTGAGGCCTGTGCTGTGTGGGCTCCGGGTTACTCCCAGTGAGGCCTGTGCAGTGGGCCCTGGGTCACTCCCAGTGAGGCCTGTGCTGTGTCGGCCCCGGGTTACTCCCAGTGAGGTCTGTGCTGTGTGGTCTCCGGTTCACTCCCAGTGCGGCCTGTGCTGTGTGGGCTCCGGGTTACTCCCAGTGAGGCCTGTGCTGTGTGGGCCCCGGGTCATCCCAGTGAGGCCTGTGCTGTGTGGGCCCCGGGTTACTCCCAGTGAGGCCTGTGCTGTGTGGGCTCCGGGTTACTCCCAGTGAGGCCTGTGCTGTGTGGGCCTCGGTTTACTCCCAGTGAGGCTTGTCCTGTGTGGGCCCCGGGTCACTCCCAGTGAGGCCTGTGCTGTGTGGGCTCCAGGTTACTCCCAGTGAAGCCTGTGCTGTCTGGGCCCCGGGTTACTCCCAGTGAGGCCTGTGCTGTGTGGGCCTCGGTTTACTCCCAGTGAGGCTTGTCCTGTGTGGGCCCCGGGTCACTCCCAGTGAGGCCTGTGCTGTGTGGGCTCCAGGTTACTCCCAGTGAGGCCTGTGGTGTGTGGGCGCCGGGTTACTCCCTGTGAGGCCTGTGCAGTGGGCCCCGGGTCACTCCCAGTGAGGCCTGTGCCGTCTGGGCCACGGGTTACTCCCAGTGAGGCCTGTGCAGTGGGCCGGGTCATTCCCAGTGAGGCCTGTGCTGTGTGGGCCCCGGGTCACTCCCAGTGAGGCCTGTGCTGTCTGGGCCCCGGTTTACTCCCAGTGAGGCCTATGCAGTGGGCTCTGGGTCACTCCCAGTGAGGCCTGTGCTGTGTGGGCCCCGGGTTACTCCCAGTGAGGCCTGTGCTGTGTGGGCCCCGGGTTACTCCCAGTGAGGCCTGTGCAGTGGGCCCCGGGTCACTCCCAGTGAGGCCTATGCAGTGGGCTCTGGGTCACTCCCAGTGAGGCCTGTGCTGTGTGGGCCCCGGGTCACTCCCAGTGAGGCTTGTGCTGTGTGGGCCCCGGGTCACTCCCAGTGAGGCCTATGCTGTGCGGGCCCCGGGTTACTCCCAGTGAGGCCTGTGCTGTGTGGGCCCTGGGTTACTCCCAGCGAGGCCTGTTCTGTGTGGGACTCGGGTCATCCCAGTGAGGCCTGTGCTGTGTGGGCTCCGGGTCACTCCCAGTGAGGCCTGTGCTGTGTGGGCTCCGGGTTACTCCCAGTGAGGCCTGTGCAGTGGGCCCTGGGTCACTCCCAGTGAGGCCTGTGCTGTGTCGGCCCCGGGTTACTCCCAGTGAGGTCTGTGCTGTGTGGTCTCCGGTTCACTCCCAGTGAGGCCTGTGCTGTGTGGGCTCCGGGTTACAGCCAGTGAGGCCTGTGCTGTGTGGGCCCCGGGTCATCCCAGTGAGGCCTGTGCTGTGTGGGCCCCGGGTTACTCCCAGTGAGGCCTGTGCTGTGTGGGCTCCGGGTTACTCCCAGTGAGGCCCGTGCTCTGTGGGCCCCGGGTTACTCACAGTGAGGCCTGTGCAGTGGGCCCCGGGTCACTCACAGTGAGGCCTGTGCTGTGTAGGCCCCTGGTTACTCCCAGTGAGGCCTGTGCAGTGGGCCCCGGTCACTCCCAGTGAGGCCTGTGCTGTGTGAGCCCCGGGTCACTCCCAGTGAGGCCTGTGCTGTGTGGGCCCCGGGTTACTCCCAGTGAGGCCTGTGCAGTGGGCCCCGGGTCACTCCCAGTGAGGCCTGTGCTGTGTGGGCCCTGGGTTACTTCCAGTGAGGCCTGTTCTGTGTGGGCCCCGGGTCATTCCAGTGAGGCCTGTGCTGTGTGGGCTCCGGGTTATTCCCAGTGAGGCCTGTGCTGTGTGGGCCACGGGTCACTCCCAGTGAGGCCTGTGCTGTCTGGGCCCCGGATCATCCGAGTAAGGCCTGTTCTGTGTGGGCCCTGGGTTACTCCCAGTGAGGCCTGTGCTGTGTGGGCCCTGGGTTACTCCCAGTGAGGCCTGTGCTGTGTGGGCTCCGTGTCACTCCCAGTGAGGCCTGTTCTGTGTGGGCCCCGGGTCACTCCCAGTGAAGCCTGTTCTGTCTGGGCCCCGGGTCACTCCTAGTGAGGCCTGTGCTGTGTGGGCCCCGGGTTACTCCCAGTGAGGCTTGTGCTGTGTGGGCCCCGGGTTACTCCCAGTGAGGCCTGTGCAATGGGCCCCAGGTCACTCCCTGTGAGGCCTGTGCTGTCTGGGGCCCGGGTCACTCCCAGTGAGTCCTGTGATGTGTGGGCCCCGGGTTGCTCCCAGTGAGGCCTGTGCAGTGGGCCCTGGGTCACTCCCAGTGAGGCCTGTGCTGTGTGGGCCCCGGGTTACTCCCATTGAGGCCTATGCAGTGGGCTCTGTGTCACTCCCAGTGAGGCCTGTGCTGTGTTGGCCCCGGGTCACTCCCAGTGAGGCCTGTGCTGTGTGGGCCCTGGGTTACTCCCAGTGAGGCCTGTTCTGTGTGGGCCCCGGGTTACTCCCAGTGAGGCCTGTGCAGTGGGCTCCGGGTTACTCCCAGTGAGGCCTGTGCTGTGTGGGCTCCGGGTTACTCCCAGTGAGGCCTGTGCTGTGTGGGCTCCAGGTCACTCCCAGTGAGGCCTCTTCTGTCTGGGCCCCGGGTCACTCCCAGTGAAGCCTGTTCTGTCTGGGCCCCGGGTCACTCCCAGTGAGGCCTGTGCTGTGTGGGCCCTGGGTCACTCCCATTGAGGCCTGTGCTGTGTGGGCCCCGGGTCACTCCCAGTGAGGCCTGTGCTGTGTGGGCCCCGGGTTACTCCCAGTGAGGCCTGTGATGTGTGGGCCCCGGGTTACTCCCAGTGAGGCCTATGCAGTGGGCTCTGGGTCACTCCCAGTGAGGCCTGTGCTGTGTGGGCCCCGGGTCACTCCCAGTGAGTCCTGTGCTGTGTGGGCCCCGGGTTACTCCCAGTGAGGCCTGTGATGTGTGGGCCCCGGGTTACTCCCAGTGAGGCCTGTGCTGTGTGGGCCCCGGGTTACTCCCAGTGAGGCCTGCGCCGTGTGGGCCCCGGGTTACTCCCAGTGAGGCCTGGGCAGTGGGCCCCGGGTCACTCCCAGTGAGGCCTGTGCTGTGTGGGCCCCGGGTCACTCCCAGTGAGGCCTGTGCTGTGTAGGCCCCGGATCACTCCCAGTGAGGCCTGTGCTGTCTGGGCCTCGGGTCACTCCCAGTGAGGCCTGTGCTGTGTGGGTCCCGGATCACTCCCAGTGAGGCCTGTGCTGTCTGGGCCCCGGGTCACTCCCAGTGAGGCCTGTGATGTGTGGGCTCCGGGTTGCTCCCAGTGAGGCCTATGCAGTGGGCCCCGGGTTACTCCCAGTGAGGCCTATGCAGTGGGCTCTGGGTCACTCCCAGTGATGCCTGTGCTGTGTGGGCCCGGGTCACTCCCAGTGAGGCCTGTTCTGTGTGGGCCCCGGGTCATCCCAGTGAGGCCTGTTCTGTGTGGGCCCCGGGTTACTCCCAGTGAGGCCTGTGCAGTGGGCTCCGGGTTACTCCCAGTGAGGCCTGTGCTGTGTGGGCTCCGGGTTACTCCCAGTGAGGCCTGTGCTGTGTGGGCTCCAGGTTACTCCCAGTGAGGGCTGTGCACTGGGCTCTGGGTCACTCCCAGTGAGCCCTGTGCTGTGTGGTCTCCAGTTCACTCCCAGTGAGGCCTGTGCTGTGTGGGCTCCGGGATACTTCCAGTGAGACTTGTGCAGTGGGCCCCGGGTCATCCCAGTGAGGCCTGTGCTGTGTGGTCCCCGGGTCAGTCCCAGTGAAGCCTTTGCTGTGTGGGCCCCGGGTTACACCCAGTGAGGCCTGTGCTGTGTGGGCCCCAGGTCACTCCCAGTGAGGCCTGTGCTGTGTGGGCCCCAGGTCACTCCCCGTGAAGCCTGTGCTGTGTGGGCTCTGTCTGCACAAGGAGATGGGTGACCTTACCTAAGCCCTCTTTGTCACCCATATGCCAACCAGTGACTCACCCCACCCCATGGTGGATGCAATGACTTCCTGCCAACATGAGCCAGGGTCTGGGCAGATTGGGGGGAAATGATGTGAAGCGCAGGCGGTTACAGAGGCAGCTTCACTGCAGTCATTTTTATTCTCTGCCCCCTCACAGTTCCCGATTAAAGTCGAGCGGCTGGCAACCTGACCAGGTAAGAGAACTTGCTCCCTACGTTGGTTTGCGAGGGAAGCCTTAGAACAGGCCGAGGGCCAGCAGACAGGTGCAGGGATGTGGGAGGAGGCTGGGGCCAGGTGAAGAGGGGACAAGAGGGAGCTGGACGAGTCGGGGGAAGGGGAGAGGGCTGAGGGGATGGGGAGGGCGCTAAGAGGGAAAGAGCAGATGGATAAGGGGAACGGAGGGGAGAACTGTGCTGGGGGGGTGAGGGGGGAGTGAGGGGGGGTAGGGAAGGCGGGGAGGAGAGGGGCTGGAAGCCGCGGAGGAAGAAAGAGAGGGAATGAAGGGAGGTGGGTGAATGGAACATAGTGTAGGAGAGAGGGAGGGAGGGAGAGACAGTGTGAGGAGAGGGAGGGAGGGAGAGACAGTGTGAGGAGAGGGAGGGAGGGAGAGAAAGTGTGAGGAGAGGGAGGGAGGGAGAGACAGTGTGAGCAGAGGGAGGGAGGGAGAGACAGTGTGAGCAGAGGGAGGGAGGGAGAGACAGTGTGAGCAGAGGGAGGGAGGGAGAGACAGTGTGAGGAGAGGGAGGGAGGGAGAGACAGTGTGAGGAGAGGGAGGGAGAGACAGTGTGAGGAGAGGGAGGGAGAGACAGTGTGAGGAGAGGGAGGGAGGGAGAGACAGTGTGAGGAGAGGGAGGGAGGGAGAGACAGTGTGAGGAGAGGGAGGGAGGGAGAGACAGTGTGAGGAGAGGGAGAGACAGTGTGAGGAGAGGGAGGGAGGGAGAGACAGTGTGAGGAGAGGGAGGGAGGGAGAGACAGTGTGAGGAGAGGGAGGGAGGGAGGGAGAGACAGTGTGAGGAGAGGGAGGGAGGGAGGGAGAGACAGTGTGAGGAGAGGGAGGGAGGGAGAGACAGTGTGAGGAGAGGGAGGGAGGGAGAGACAGTGTGAGGAGAGGGAGGGAGGGAGAGACAGTGTGAGGAGAGGGAGAGACAGTGTGAGGAGAGGGAGGGAGGGAGAGACAGTGTGAGGAGAGGGAGAGACAGTGTGAGGAGAGGGAGGGAGGGAGAGACAGTGTGAGGAGAGGGAGGGAGGGAGAGACAGTGTGAGGAGAGGGAGGGAGGGAGAGACAGTGTGAGGAGAGGGAGGGAGGGAGAGACAGTGTGAGGAGAGGGAGCGAGGGAGAGACAGTGTGAGGAGAGGGAGGGAGAGACAGTGTGAGGAGAGGGAGGGAGGGAGAGAGTGTGAGGAGAGGGAGGGAGGGAGAGAGTGTGAGGGGAGGGAGAGACAGTGTGAGGAGAGGGAGGGAGGGAGAGACAGTGTGAGGAGAGGGAGGGAGGGAGAGACAGTGTGAGGAGAGGGAGGGAGGGAGAGACAGTGTGAGGAGAGGGAGGGAGAGACAGTGTGAGGAGAGGGAGGGAGAGACAGTGTGAGGAGAGGGAGGGAGGGAGAGACAGTGTGAGGGGAGGGAGGGAGGGAGGGAGAGACAGTGAGGAGAGGGAGGGAGGGAGGGACAGTGTGAGGAGAGGGAGGGAGGGAGGGACAGTGTGAGGAGAGGGAGGGAGGGAGAGACAGTGTGAGGAGAGGGTGGGAGGGAGAGACAGTGTGAGGAGAGGGAGGGAGGGAGAGACAGTGTGAGGAGAGGGAGGGAGAGAGTGTGAGGAGAGAGAGGGAGGGAGAGACAGTGTGATGAGAGGGAGAGACAGTGTGAGGAGAGGGTGGGAGGGAGAGACAGTGTGAGGAGAGGGAGGGAGGGAGAGACAGTGTGAGGAGAGGGAGCGAGGGAGAGACAGTGTGAGGAGAGGGAGGGAGAGACAGTGTGAGGAGAGGGAGGGAGAGACAGTGTGAGGAGAGGGAGGGAGGGAGAGAGTGTGAGGAGAGGGAGGGAGGGAGAGAGTGTGAGGAGAGGGAGGGAGGGAGAGACAGTGTGAGGAGAGGGAGGGAGAGACAGTGTGAGGAGAGGGAGGGAGGGAGAGACAGTGTGAGGAGAGGGAGGGAGGGAGAGACAGTGTGAGGAGAGGGAGGGAGAGACAGTGTGAGGAGAGGGAGGGAGGGAGAGACAGTGTGAGGAGAGGGAGGGAGGGAGAGACAGTGTGAGGAGAGGGAGGGAGGGAGAGACTGTGTGAGGAGAGGGAGAGACAGTGTGAGGAGAGGGAGGGAGGGAGAGACAGTGTGAGGAGAGGGAGAGACAGTGTGAGGAGAGGGAGAGACAGTGTGAGGAGAGGGAGAGAGGGAGAGAGTGTGAGGAGAGGGAGGGAGGGAGAGACAGTGTGAGGAGAGGGAGGGAGGGAGAGACAGTGTGAGGAGAGGGAGGGAGAGACAGTGTGAGGAGAGGGAGGGAGGGAGAGAGTGTGAGGAGAGGGAGGGAGGGAGAGACAGTGTGAGGAGAGGGAGGGAGAGACAGTGTGAGGAGAGGGAGGGAGGGAGAGACAGTGTGAGGGGAGGGAGGGAGGGAGGGAGAGACAGTGAGGAGAGGGAGGGAGGGAGGGACAGTGTGAGGAGAGGGAGGGAGGGAGAGACAGTGTGAGGAGAGGGAGGGAGGGAGAGACAGTGTGAGGAGAGGGAGGGAGGGAGAGACAGTGTGAGGAGAGGGAGGGAGAGAGTGTGAGGAGAGAGAGGGAGGGAGAGACAGTGTGATGAGAGGGAGAGACAGTGTGAGGAGAGGGTGGGAGGGAGAGACAGTGTGAGGAGAGGGAGGGAGGGAGAGACAGTGTGAGGAGAGGGAGCGAGGGAGAGACAGTGTGAGGAGAGGGAGCGAGGGAGAGACAGTGTGAGGAGAGGGAGGGAGAGACAGTGTGAGGAGAGGGAGGGAGAGACAGTGTGAGGAGAGGGAGGGAGGGAGAGAGTGTGAGGAGAGGGAGGGAGGGAGAGAGTGTGAGGAGAGGGAGGGAGGGAGAGACAGTGTGAGGAGAGGGAGGGAGAGACAGTGTGAGGAGAGGGAGGGAGGGAGAGACAGTGTGAGGAGAGGGAGGGAGGGAGAGACAGTGTGAGGAGAGGGAGGGAGAGACAGTGTGAGGAGAGGGAGGGAGGGAGAGACAGTGTGAGGAGAGGGAGGGAGGGAGAGACAGTGTGAGGAGAGGGAGGGAGGGAGAGACTGTGTGAGAGAGGGAGAGACAGTGTGAGGAGAGGGAGGGAGGGAGAGACAGTGTGAGGAGAGGGAGAGACAGTGTGAGGAGAGGGAGAGAGGGAGAGAGTGTGAGGAGAGGGAGGGAGGGAGAGACAGTGTGAGGAGAGGGAGGGAGGGAGAGACAGTGTGAGGAGAGGGAGGGGAGAGACAGTGTGAGGAGAGGGAGGGAGGGAGAGAGTGTGAGGAGAGGGAGGGAGGGAGAGACAGTGTGAGGAGAGGGAGGGAGGGAGAGACTGTGTGAGGAGAGGGAGAGACAGTGTGAGGAGAGGGAGGGAGGGAGAGACAGTGTGAGGAGAGGGAGGGAGGGAGAGACAGTGTGAGGAGAGGGAGGGAGGGAGAGACAGTGTGAGGAGAGGGAGGGAGGGAGAGAGTGTGAGGAGAGGGAGGGAGGGAGAGACAGTGTGAGGAGAGGGAGGGAGGGAGAGACAGTGTGAGGAGAGGGAGGGAGGGAGAGACAGTGTGAGGAGAGGGAGGGGAGGGAGAGACAGTGTGAGGAGAGGGAGGGAGAGAGTGTGAGGAGAGGGAGGGAGGGAGAGACAGTGTGAGGAGAGGGATGGAGGGAGAGACAATGTGAGGAGAGGGAGGGAGAGACAGTGTGAGGAGAGGGAGGGAAGGAGAGACAGTGTGAGGAGAGGGAGGGAGGGAGAGACAGTGTGAGGAGAGGGAGGGAGGGAGAGACAGTGTGAGGAGAGGGAGGGAGGGAGAGACAGTGTGAGGAGAGGGAGGGAGGGAGAGACAGTGTGAGGAGAGGGAGAGAAAGTGTGAGGAGAGGGAGAGAAAGTGTGAGGAGAGGGAGGGAGGGAGAGACAGTGTGAGGAGAGGGAGGGAGGGAGAGACAGTGTGAGGAGAGGGAGGGAGGGAGAGACAGTGTGAGGAGAGGGAGGGAGGGAGAGAGTGTGAGGAGAGGGAGGGAGGGAGAGAGTGTGAGGAGAGGGAGGGAGGGAGAGAGTGTGAGGAGAGGGAGGGAGGGAGAGACAGTGTGAGGAGAGGGAGGGAGGGAGAGACAGTGTGAGGAGAGGGAGGGAGGGAGAGACAGTGTGAGGAGAGGGAGGGAGGGAGAGACAGTGTGAGGAGAGGGAGGGAGGGAGAGACAGTGTGATGAGAGGGAGGGAGGGAGAGACAGTGTGATGAGAGGGAGGGAGGGAGAGACAGTGTGAGGAGAGGGAGGGAGGGAGAGACTGTGAGGAGAGGGAGGGAGGGAGAGACAGTGTGAGGAGAGGGAGGGAGGGAGGGAGAGACAGTGTGAGGAGAGGGAGGGAGGGAGAGAGTGTGAGGAGAGGGAGGGAGGGAGAGACTGTGAGGAGAGGGAGGGAGGGAGAGACAGTGTGAGGAGAGGGAGGGAGGGAGAGACAGTGTGAGGAGAGGGAGGGAGGGAGAGACAGTGTGAGGAGAGGGAGAGACAGTGTGAGGAGAGGGAGGGAGGGAGAGACAGTGTGAGGAGAGGGAGAGACAGTGTGAGGAGAGGGAGGGAGGGAGAGACAGTGTGAGGAGAGGGAGGGAGGGAGAGACAGTTTGAGGAGAGGGAGGGAGGGAGAGACAGTGTGAGGAGAGGGAGGGAGGGAGAGACAGTGTGAGGAGAGGGAGGGAGGGAGAGACAGTGTGAGGAGAGGGATCGAGGGAGAGACAGTGTGAGGAGAGGGAGGGAGAGACAGTGTGAGGAGAGGGAGGGAGGGAGAGAGTGTGAGGAGAGGGAGGGAGGGAGAGAGTGTGAGGGGAGGGAGAGACTGTGTGAGGAGAGGGAGGGAGGGAGGGAGAGACAGTGTGAGGAGAGGGAGGGAGGGAGAGACAGTGTGAGGAGAGGGAGGGAGAGACAGTGTGAGGAGAGGGAGGGAGAGACAGTGTGAGGAGAGGGAGGGAGGGAGAGACAGTGTGAGGGGAGGGAGGGAGGGAGGGAGAGACAGTGAGGAGAGGGAGGGAGGGAGGGACAGTGTGAGGAGAGGGAGGGAGGGAGAGACAGTGTGAGGAGAGGGAGGGAGGGAGAGACAGTGTGAGGAGAGGGAGGAGGGAGAGACAGTGTGAGGAGAGGGAGGGAGAGAGTGTGAGGAGAGAGAGGGAGGGAGAGACAGTGTGATGAGAGGGAGAGACAGTGTGAGGAGAGGGTGGGAGGGAGAGACAGTGTGAGGAGAGGGAGGGAGGGAGAGACAGTGTGAGGAGAGGGAGCGAGGGAGAGACAGTGTGAGGAGAGGGAGGGAGAGACAGTGTGAGGAGAGGGAGGGAGAGACAGTGTGAGGAGAGGGAGGGAGGGAGAGAGTGTGAGGAGAGGGAGGGAGGGAGAGAGTGTGAGGAGAGGGAGGGAGGGAGAGACAGTGTGAGGAGAGGGAGGGAGAGACAGTGTGAGGAGAGGGAGGGAGGGAGAGACAGTGTGAGGAGAGGGAGGGAGGGAGAGACAGTGTGAGGAGAGGGAGGGAGGAAGAGACAGTGTGAGGAGAGGGAGGGAGAGACAGTGTGAGGAGAGGGAGGGAGGGAGAGACAGTGTGAGGAGAGGGAGGGAGGGAGAGACAGTGTGAGGAGAGGGAGGGAGGGAGAGACTGTGTGAGGAGAGGGAGAGACAGTGTGAGGAGAGGGAGGGAGGGAGAGACAGTGTGAGGAGAGGGAGAGACAGTGTGAGGAGAGGGAGAGACAGTGTGAGGAGAGGGAGAGAGGGAGAGAGTGTGAGGAGAGGGAGGGAGGGAGAGACAGTGTGAGGAGAGGGAGGGAGGGAGAGACCGTGTGAGGAGAGGGAGGGAGAGACAGTGTGAGGAGAGGGAGGGAGGGGAGAGAGTGTGAGGAGAGGGAGGGAGGGAGAGACAGTGTGAGGAGAGGGAGGGAGGGAGAGACTGTGTGAGGAGAGGGAGAGACAGTGTGAGGAGAGGGAGGGAGGGAGAGACAGTGTGAGGAGAGGGAGAGACAGTGTGAGGAGAGGGAGGGAGGGAGAGACAGTGTGAGGAGAGGGAGGGAGGGAGAGACAGTGTGAGGAGAGGGAGGGAGGGAGAGAGTGTGAGGAGAGGGAGGGAGGGAGAGACAGTGTGAGGAGAGGGAGGGAGGGAGAGACAGTGTGAGGAGAGGGAGGGAGGGAGAGACAGTGTGAGGAGAGGGAGGGAGGGAGAGACAGTGTGAGGAGAGGGAGGGAGGGAGAGACAGTGTGAGGAGAGGGAGGGAGGGAGAGACAGTGTGAGGGAGAGGGAGGGCGGGAGAGACAGTGTGAGGAGTGGGAGGGAGGGAGAGAGTGTGAGGAGAGGGAGGGAGGGAGACAGTGTGAGGAGAGGGAGGGAGGGAGAGACAGTGTGAGGAGAGGGAGGGAGGGAGAGACAGTGTGAGGAGAGGGAGGGAGAGACAGTGTGAGGAGAGGGAGGGAGGGAGAGAGTGTGAGGAGAGGGAGGGAGGGAGAGACGGTGTGAGGAGAGGGAGGGAGGGAGAGACAGTGTGAGGAGAGGGAGAGACAGTGTGAGGAGAGGGAGGGAGGGAGAGACAGTGTGAGGAGAGGGAGGGAGGGAGAGACAGTGTGAGGAGAGGGAGCGAGGGAGAGACAGTGTGAGGAGAGGCAGGGAGGGAGAGAGTGTGAGGAGAGGGAGGGAGGGAGAGAGTGTGAGGAGAGGGAGGGAGGGAGAGACAGTGTGAGGAGAGGGAGGGAGGGAGAGACAGTGTGAGGAGAGGGAGGGAGGGAGAGACAGTGTGAGGAGAGGGAGGGAGGGAGAGACAGTGTGAGGAGAGGGAGGGAGGGAGAGACAGTGTGAGGAGAGGGAGGGAGGGAGAGACAGTGTGAGGAGAGGGAGGGAGGGAGAGACAGTGAGGAGAGGGAGGGAGGGAGAGACAGTGTGAGGAGAGGGAGGGAGGGAGGGAGAGACAGTGTGAGGAGAGGGAGGGAGGGAGAGAGGTTGAGGAGAGGGAGGGAGGGAGAGACAGTGTGAGGAGAGGGAGGGAGGGAGGGAGAGACAGTATGAGGAGAGGGAGAGAGGGAGAGACAGTGTGAGGAGATGGAGGGAGGGATGGAGAGACAGTGTGAGGAGAGGGAGGGAGGGAGAGTGTGTGAGGAGAGGGAGGGAGGGAGAGAGTGTGAGGAGAGGGAGGGAGGGAGAGACAGTGTGAGGAGAGGGAGGGAGGGAGAGACAGTGTGAGGAGAGGGAGGGAGGGAAAGACTGTGAGGAGAGGGAGGGAGGGAAAGACTGTGAGGAGAGGGAGGGAGGGAGAGACAGTGTGAGGGGAGGGAGGGAGGGAGGGAGAGACAGTGAGGAGAGGGAGGGAGGGAGGGACAGTGTGAGGAGAGGGAGGGAGGGAGAGACAGTGTGAGGAGAGGGAGGGAGGGAGAGACAGTGTGAGGAGAGGGAGGAGGGAGAGACAGTGTGAGGAGAGGGAGGGAGAGAGTGTGAGGAGAGAGAGGGAGGGAGAGACAGTGTGATGAGAGGGAGAGACAGTGTGAGGAGAGGGTGGGAGGGAGAGACAGTGTGAGGAGAGGGAGGGAGGGAGAGACAGTGTGAGGAGAGGGAGCGAGGGAGAGACAGTGTGAGGAGAGGGAGGGAGAGACAGTGTGAGGAGAGGGAGGGAGAGACAGTGTGAGGAGAGGGAGGGAGGGAGAGAGTGTGAGGAGAGGGAGGGAGGGAGAGAGTGTGAGGAGAGGGAGGGAGGGAGAGACAGTGTGAGGAGAGGGAGGGAGAGACAGTGTTAGGAGAGGGAGGGAGGGAGAGACAGTGTGAGGAGAGGGAGGGAGGGAGAGACAGTGTGAGGAGAGGGAGGGAGGAAGAGACAGTGTGAGGAGAGGGAGGGAGAGACAGTGTGAGGAGAGGGAGGGAGGGAGAGACAGTGTGAGGAGAGGGAGGGAGGGAGAGACAGTGTGAGGAGAAGAGGGAGGGAGAGACTGTGTGAGGAGAGGGAGAGACAGTGTGAGGAGAGGGAGGGAGGAGAGACAGTGTGAGGAGAGGGAGAGACAGTGTGAGGAGAGGGAGAGACAGTGTGAGGAGAGGGAGAGAGGGAGAGAGTGTGAGGAGAGGGAGGGAGGGAGAGACAGTGTGAGGAGAGGGAGGGAGGGAGAGACCGTGTGAGGAGAGGGAGGGAGAGACAGTGTGAGGAGAGGGAGGGAGGGAGAGAGTGTGAGGAGAGGGAGGGAGGGAGAGACAGTGTGAGGAGAGGGAGGGAGGGAGAGACTGTGTGAGGAGAGGGAGAGACAGTGTGAGGAGAGGGAGGGAGGGAGAGACAGTGTGAGGAGAGGGAGAGACAGTGTGAGGAGAGGGAGGGAGGGAGAGACAGTGTGAGGAGAGGGAGGGAGGGAGAGACAGTGTGAGGAGAGGGAGGGAGGGAGAGAGTGTGAGGAGAGGGAGGGAGGGAGAGACAGTGTGAGGAGAGGGAGGGAGGGAGAGACAGTGTGAGGAGAGGGAGGGAGGGAGAGACAGTGTGAAGAGAGGGAGGGAGGGAGAGACAGTGTGAGGAGAGGGAGGGAGGGAGAGACAGTGTGAGGAGAGGGAGGGAGGGAGAGACAGTGTGAGGAGAGGGAGGGCGGGAGAGACAGTGTGAGGAGAGGGAGGGAGGGAGAGACAGTGTGAGGAGAGGGAGGGAGGGAGAGACAGTGTGAGGAGTGGGAGGGAGGGAGAGAGTGTGAGGAGAGGGAGGGAGGGAGACAGTGTGAGGAGAGGGAGGGAGGGGAGAGACAGTGTGAGGAGAGGGAGGGAGGGAGAGACAGTGTGAGGAGAGGGAGGGAGAGACAGTGTGAGGAGAGGGAGGGAGGGAGAGAGTGTGAGGAGAGGGAGGGAGGGAGAGACAGTGTGAGGAGAGGGAGGGAGGGAGAGACAGTGTGAGGAGAGGGAGGGAGGGAGAGACAGTGTGAGGAGAGGGAGGGAGGGAGAGACAGTGTGAGGAGAGGGAGCGAGGGAGAGACAGTGTGAGGAGAGGCAGGGAGGGAGAGAGTGTGAGGAGAGGGAGGGAGGGAGAGAGTGTGAGGAGAGGGAGGGAGGGAGAGACAGTGTGAGGAGAGGGAGGGAGGGAGAGACAGTGTGAGGAGAGGGAGGGAGGGAGAGACAGTGTGAGGAGAGGGAGGGAGGGAGAGACAGTGTGAGGAGAGGGAGGGAGGGAGAGACAGTGTGAGGAGAGGGAGGGAGGGAGAGACAGTGTGAGGAGAGGGAGGGAGGGGAGAGACAGTGAGGAGAGGGAGGGAGGGAGAGACAGTGTGAGGAGAGGGAGGGAGGGAGGGAGAGACAGTGTGAGGAGAGGGAGGGAGGGAGAGAGGTTGAGGAGAGGGAGGGAGGGAGAGACAGTGTGAGGAGAGGGAGGGAGGGAGGGAGAGACAGTATGAGGAGAGGGAGAGAGGGAGAGACAGTGTGAGGAGATGGAGGGAGGGATGGAGAGACAGTGTGAGGAGAGAGAGGGAGGGAGAGTGTGTGAGGAGAGGGAGGGAGGGAGAGAGTGTGAGGAGAGGGAGGGAGGGAGAGACAGTGTGAGGAGAGGGAGGGAGGGAGAGACAGTGTGAGGAGAGGGAGGGAGGGAAAGACTGTGAGGAGAGGGAGGGAGGGAAAGACTGTGAGGAGAGGGAGGGAGGGAGAGAGTGTGAGGAGAGGGAGGGAGGGACAGACAGTGTGAGGAGAGGGAGGGAGAGAGTGTGAGGAGAGAGAGGGAGGGAGAGACAGTGTGATGAGAGGGAGAGACAGTGTGAGGAGAGGGTGGGAGGGAGAGACAGTGTGAGGAGAGGGAGGGAGGGAGAGACAGTGTGAGGAGAGGGAGCGAGGGAGAGACAGTGTGAGGAGAGGGAGGGAGAGACAGTGTGAGGAGAGGGAGGGAGAGACAGTGTGAGGAGAGGGAGGGAGGGAGAGAGTGTGAGGAGAGGGAGGGAGGGAGAGAGTGTGAGGAGAGGGAGGGAGGGAGAGACAGTGTGAGGAGAGGGAGGGAGAGACAGTGTGAGGAGAGGGAGGGAGGGAGAGACAGTGTGAGGAGAGGGAGGGAGGAAGAGACAGTGTGAGGAGAGGGAGGGAGAGACAGTGTGAGGAGAGGGAGGGAGGGAGAGACAGTGTGAGGAGAGGGAGGGAGGGAGAGACAGTGTGAGGAGAGGGAGGGAGGGAGAGACTGTGTGAGGAGAGGGAGAGACAGTGTGAGGAGAGGGAGGGAGGGAGAGACAGTGTGAGGAGAGGGAGAGACAGTGTGAGGAGAGGGAGAGACAGTGTGAGGAGAGGGAGAGAGGGAGAGAGTGTGAGGAGAGGGAGGGAGGGAGAGACAGTGTGAGGAGAGGGAGGGAGGGAGAGACCGTGTGAGGAGAGGGAGGGAGAGACAGTGTGAGGAGAGGGAGGGAGGGAGAGAGTGTGAGGAGAGGGAGGGAGGGAGAGACAGTGTGAGGAGAGGGAGGGAGGGAGAGACTGTGTGAGGAGAGGGGAAGGACAGTGTGAGGAGAGGGAGGGAGGGAGAGACAGTGTGAGGAGAGGGAGAGACAGTGTGAGGAGAGGGAGGGAGGGAGAGACAGTGTGAGGAGAGGGAGGGAGGGAGAGACAGTGTGAGGAGAGGGAGGGAGGGAGAGAGTGTGAGGAGAGGGAGGGAGGGAGAGACAGTGTGAGGAGAGGGAGGGAGGGAGAGACAGTGTGAGGAGAGGGAGGGAGGGAGAGACAGTGTGAGGAGAGGGAGGGAGGGAGAGACAGTGTGAGGAGAGGGAGGGAGGGAGAGACAGTGTGAGGAGAGGGAGGGAGGGAGAGACAGTGTGAGGAGAGGGAGGGAGGGAGAGACAGTGTGAGGAGAGGGAGGGAGGGAGGGACAGTGTGAGGAGAGGGAGGGAGGGAGAGACAGTGTGAGGAGAGGGAGGGAGGGAGAGACAGTGTGAGGAGAGGGAGGGAGGGAGAGAGTGTGAGGAGAGGGAGGGAGGGAGACAGTGTGAGGAGAGGGAGGGAGGGAGAGACAGTGTGAGGAGAGGGAGGGATGGAGAGACAGTGTGAGGAGAGGGAGGGAGAGACAGTGTGAGGAGAGGGAGGGGAGGGAGGAGAGTGTGAGGAGAGGGAGGGAGGGAGAGACAGTGTGAGGAGAGGGAGGGAGGGAGAGACAGTGTGAGGAGAGGGAGAGACAGTGTGAGGAAAGGGAGGGAGGGAGAGACAGTGTGAGGAGAGGGAGGGAGGGAGAGACAGTGTGAGGAGAGGGAGGCGAACGAGAGACAGTGTGAGGAGAGGGAGGGAGGGAGAGAGTTTGAGGAGAGGGAGGGAGGGAGAGAGTGTGAGGAGAGGGAGGGAGGGAGAGACAGTGTGAGGAGAGGGAGGGAGGGAGAGACAGTGTGAGGAGAGGGAGGGAGGGAGAGACAGTGTGAGGAGAGGGAGGGAGGGAGAGACAGTGTGAGGAGAGGGAGGGAGGGAGAGACAGTGTGAGGAGAGGGAGGGAGGGAGAGACAGTGTGAGGAGAGGGAGGGAGGGAGAGACAGTGTGAGGAGAGGGAGGGAGGGAGAGACTGTGAGGAGAGGGAGGGAGGGAGAGACAGTGTGAGGAGAGGGAGGGAGGGAGGGAGAGACAGTGTGAGGAGAGGGAGGGAGGGAGAGAGGTTGAGGAGAGGGAGGGAGGGAGAGACAGTGTGAGGAGAGGGAGGGAGGGAGGGAGAGACAGTATGAGGAGAGGGAGAGAGGGAGAGACAGTGTGAGGAGATGGAGGGAGGGATGGAGAGACAGTGTGAGGAGAGGGAGGGAGGGAGAGTGTGTGAGGAGAGGGAGGGAGGGAGAGAGTGTGAGGAGAGGGAGGGAGGGAGAGACAGTGTGAGGAGAGGGAGGGAGGGAGAGACAGTGTGAGGAGAGGGAGGGAGGGAAAGACTGTGAGGAGAGGGAGGGAGGGAAAGACTGTGAGGAGAGGGAGGGAGGGAGAGAGTGTGAGGAGAGGGAGGGAGGGACAGACAGTGTGAGGAGAGGGAGGGAGGGAGAGACAGTGTGAGGAGAGGGAGGGAGGGAGAGACAGTGTGAGGAGAGGGAGGGAGGGAGAGACAGTGTGAGGAGAGGGAGGGAGGGAGAGACAGTGTGAAGAGAGGGATGGAGGGTGGGAGAGACAGTGTGAGGAGATGGAGGGAGGGTGGGAGAGACAGTGTGAGGAGAGGGAGGGAGGGAGAGACAGTGTGAGGAGAGGGAGGGAGGGAGAGACAGTGAGAGGCGAGGGAGGGAGGGAGAGAGAGACAGTGTGAGGAGAGGGAGGGAGGGAGAGACAGTGGGAGGAGAGGAGGGAGGGAGAGACAGTGTGAGGAGAGGGAGGGAGGGAGAGACAGTGTGAGGAGAGGGAGGGAGGGAGAGAGTGTGAGGAGAGGGAGTTAGGGAGAGAGTGTGAGGAGAGGGAGGGAGGGAGAGACAGTGTGAGGAGAGGGAGGGAGGGAGGGAGAGACAGTATGAGGAGAGGGAGAGAGGGAGAGACAGTGTGAGGAGATGGAGGGAGGGATGGAGAGACAGTTTGAGGAGAGGGAGGGAGGGAGAGAGTGTGAGGAGAGGGAGGGAGGGAGAGAGTGTGAGGAGAGGGAGGGAGGGAGAGACAGTGTGAGGAGAGGGAGGGAGGGAGGGAGAGACAGTGTGAGGGGAGGGAGGGAGGGAGGGAGAGACAGTGTGAGGGGAGGGAGGGAGGGAGGGACAGTGTGAGGAGAGGGAGGGAGGGAGAGACAGTGTGAGGAGAGGGAGGGAGGGAGAGACAGTGTGAGGGGAGGGAGGGAGGGAGAGACAGTGTGAGGAGAGGGAGGGAGAGACAGTGTGAGGAGAGGGAGGGAGGGAAAGACAGTGTGAGGAGAGGGAGGGAGGGAGAGACAGTGTGAGGAGAGGGAGGGAGGGAGAGACAGTGTGAGGAGAGGGAGGGAGGGAGAGACAGTGTGAGGAGAGGGAGCGAGTGAGAGACAGTGTGAGGAGAGGGAGGGAGAGACAGTGTGAGGAGAGGGAGGGAGGGAGAGACAGTGTGAGGAGAGGGAGGGAGGGAGAGACAGTGTGAGGAGAGGGAGGGAGGGAGAGACAGTGTGAGGAGAGGGAGGGAGGGAGAGACAGTGTGAGGAGAGGGAGGGAGGGAGAGAGTATGAGGAGAGGGAGGGAGGGAGGGAGAGACAGTGTGAGGAGAGGGAGGGAGGGAGAGACAGTGTGAGGAGAGGGAGGGAGGGAGAGACAGTGTGAGGAGAGGGAGGGAGGGAGAGACAGTGTGAGGAGAGGGAGGGAGAGACAGTGTGAGGAGAGGGAGGGAGAGACAGTGTGAGGAGAGGGAGGGAGGGAGATACAGTGTGAGGGGAGGGAGGGAGGGAGGGAGAGACAGTGAGGAGAGGGAGGGAGGGAGGGACAGTGTGAGGAGAGGGAGGGAGGGAGAGACAGTGTGAGGAGAGGGAGGGAGGGAGAGACAGTGTGAGGAGAGGGAGGGAGGGAGAGACAGTGTGAGGAGAGGGAGGGAGGGAGAGACAGTGTGAGGAGAGGGAGGGAGAGAGTGTGAGGAGAGGGAGGGAGGGAGAGACAGTGTGATGAGAGGGAGAGACAGTGTGAGGAGAGGGTGGGAGGGAGAGACAGTGTGAGGAGAGGGAGGGAGGGAGAGACAGTGTGAGGAGAGGGAGCGAGGGAGAGACAGTGTGAGGAGAGGGAGGGAGAGACAGTGTGAGGAGAGGTAGGGAGAGACAGTGTGAGGAGAGGGAGGGAGGGAGAGAGTGTGAGGAGAGGGAGGGAGGGAGAGAGTGTGAGGAGAGGGAGGGAGGGAGAGAGTGTGAGGAGAGGGAGGGAGGGAGAGACAGTGTGAGGAGAGGGAGGGAGAGACAGTGTGAGGAGAGGGAGGGAGAGACAGTGTGAGGAGAGGGAGGGAGGGAGAGACAGTGTGAGGAGAGGGAGGGAGAGACAGTGTGAGGAGAGGGAGGGAGGGAGAGACAGTGTGAGGAGAGGGAGGGAGGGAGAGACAGTGTGAGGAGAGGGAGGGAGAGACAGTGTGAGGAGAGGGAGGGAGGGAGAGACAGTGTGAGGAGAGGGAGGAAGGGAGAGACAGTGTGAGGAGAGGGAGGGAGGGAGAGACTGTGTGAGGAGAGGGAGAGACAGTGTGAGGAGAGGGAGGGAGGGAGAGACAGTGTGAGGAGAGGGAGAGACAGTGTGAGGAGAGGGAGAGACAGTGTGAGGAGAGGGAGAGAGGGAGAGAGTGTGAGGAGAGGGAGGGAGGGAGAGACAGTGTGAGGAGAGGGAGGGAGGGAGAGACAGTGTGAGGAGAGGGAGGGAGAGACAGTGTGAGGAGAGGGAGGGAGAGAGTGTGAGGAGAGGGAGGGAGGGAGAGACAGTGTGAGGAGAGGGAGGGAGGGAGAGACTGTGTGAGGAGAGGGCCAGACAGTGTGAGGAGAGGGAGGGAGGGAGAGACAGTGTGAGGAGAGGGAGAGACAGTGTGAGGAGAGTGAGGGAGGGAGAGACAGTGTGAGGAGAGGGAGGGAGGGAGAGACAGTGTGAGGAGAGGGAGGGAGGGAGAGAGTGTGAGGAGAGGGAGGGAGGGAGAGACAGTGTGAGGAGAGGGAGGGAGAGAGAGACAGTGTGAGGAGAGGGAGGGAGGGAGAGACAGTGTGAGGAGAGGGAGGGAGGGAGAGACAGTGTGAGGAGAGGGAGGGAGGGAGAGACAGTGTGAGGAGAGGGAGGGAGGGAGAGACAGTGTGAGGAGAGGGAGGGAGGGAGAGAGTGTGAGGAGAGGGAGGGAGGGAGAGAGTGTGAGGAGAGGGAGGGAGGGAGAGACAGTGTGAGGAGAGGGAGGGAGGGAGAGACAGTGTGAGGAGAGGGTGGGAGGGAAAGACTGTGAGGAGAGGGAGGGAGGGAAAGACTGTGAGGAGAGGGAGGGAGGGAGAGAGTGTGAGGAGAGGGAGGGAGGGACAGACAGTGTGAGGAGAGGGAGGGAGGGAGAGACAGTGTGAGGAGAGGGAGGGAGGGAGAGACAGTGTGAGGAGAGGGAGGGAGGGAGAGACAGTGTGAGGAGAGGGAGGGAGGGAGAGACAGTGTGAAGAGAGGGATGGAGGGTGGGAGAGACAGTGTGAGGAGATGGAGGGAGGGTGGGAGAGACAGTGTGAGGAGAGGGAGGGAGGGAGAGACAGTGTGAGGAGAGGGAGGGAGGGAGAGACAGTGAGAGGCGAGGGAGGGAGGGAGAGAGAGACAGTGTGAGGAGAGGGAGGGAGGGAGAGACAGTGAGAGGAGAGGAGGGAGGGAGAGACAGTGTGAGGAGAGGGAGGGAGGGAGAGACAGTGTGAGGAGAGGGAGGGAGGGCGAAACAGTGTGAGGAGAGGGAGGGTGGGAGAGACAGTGTGAGGAGAGGGAGGGAGGGAGAGACAGTGTGAGGAGAGGGAGGGAGGGAGAGAGTGTGAGGAGAGGGAGGGAGGGAGAGACAGTGTGAGGAGAGGGAGGGAGGGTGGGAGAGACAGTGTGAGGAGAGGGAGGGAGGGAGAGACAGTGTGAGGAGAGGGAGGGAGGGAGAGACAGTGTGAGGAGAGGGAGGGAGGGAGAGACAGTGTGAGGAGAGGGAGGGAGGGAGAGACAGTGTGAGGAGAGGGAGGGAGGGAGAGACAGTGTGAGTAGAGGGAGGGAGGGAGAGACAGTGTGAGGAGAGGGAGGGAGGGAGACACAGTGTGAGGAGAGGGAGGGAGGGAGAGACAGTGTGAGGAGAGGGAGGGAGGGAGAGACACTGTGAGGAGAGGGAGGGAGGGAGAGACAGTGTGAGGAGAGGGAGGGAGGGAGAGACAGTGTGAGGAGAGGGAGGGAGGGAGAGACAGTGTGAGGAGAGGGAGGGAGGGAGAGACAGTGTGAGGAGAGGGAGGGAGGGAGAGACAGTGTGAGGAGAGGGAGGGAGGGAGAGACAGTGTGAGGAGAGGGAGGGAGGGTGGGAGAGACAGTGTGAGGAGAGGGAGGGAGGGAGAGACAGTGTGAGGAGAGGGAGGGAGGGAGAGACAGTGTGAGGAGAGGGAGGGAGGGAGAGACAGTGTGAGGAGAGGGAGGGAGGGAGAGACAGTGTGAGGAGAGGGAGGGAGGGAGAGACAGTGTGAGGAGAGGGAGGGAGGGAGAGACAGTGTGAGGAGAGGGAGGGAGGGAGAGACAGTGTGAGGAGAGGGAGGGAGGGAGAGACAGTGTGAGGAGAGGGAGGGAGAGACAGTGTGAGGAGAGGGAGGGAGAGACAGTGTGAGGAGAGGGAGGGAGGGAGAGACAGCGTGAGGAGAGGGAGGGAGGGAGAGACAGCGTGAGGAGAGGGAGGGAGGGAGAGACAGCGTGAGGAGAGGGAGGGAGGGAGAGACAGCGTGAGGACAGGGAGGGAGGGAGAGACAGCGTGAGGAGAGGGAGGGAGGGAGAGACAGTGTGAGGAGAGGGAGGGAGGGAGAGACAGTGTGAGGAGAGGGAGCGAGGGAGAGACAGTGTGAGGAGAGGGAGGGAGGGAGAGAGTGTGAGGAGAGGGAGGGAGAGACAGTGTGAGGAGAGGGAGGGAGAGACAGTGTGAGGAGAGGGAGGGAGGGATAGACAGTGTGAGGAGAGGGAGGGAGGGAGGGAGAGACAGTGTGAGGAGAGGGAGGGAGGGTCGGAGAGACAGTGTGAGGAGAGGGAGGGAGGGTGGGAGAGACAGTGTGAGGAGAGGGAGGGAGGGAGAGACAGTGTGAGGAGAGGGTGGGAGGGAGAGACAGTGTGAGGAGAGGGAGGGTGGCAGAGACAGTGTGAGGAGAGGGAGGGAGGGAGAGACAGTGTGAGGAGAGGGAGGGAGGGATAGACAGTGTGAGTAGAGGGAGGGAGGGAGAGAGTGTGAGGAGAGGGAGGGAGGGAGAGACAGTGTGAGGAGAGGGAGGGAGGGAGAGACAGTGTGAGGAGAGGGATGGAGAGACAGTGTGAGGAGAGGGAGGGAGGGAGAGAGTGTGAGGAGAGGGAGGGAGGGAGAGACAGTGTGAGGAGAGGGAGAGACAGTGTGAGGAGAGGGAGGGAGGGAGAGACAGTGTGAGGAGAGGGAGGGAGGGAGAGACAGTGTGAGGAGAGGGAGGGAGGGAGAGACAGTGTGAGGAGAGGGAGGGAGGGAGAGAGTGTGAGGAGAGGGAGGGAGGGAGAGACAGTGTGAGGAGAGGGAGGGAGGGAGAGAGTGTGAGGAGAGGGAGGGAGGGAGAGAGTGTGAGGAGAGGGAGGGAGGGAGAGACAGTGTGAGGAGAGGGAGGGAGGGAGAGACAGTGTGAGGAGAGGGAGGGAGGGAGAGACAGTGTGAGGAGAGGGAGGGAGGGAGAGACAGTGTGAGGAGAGGGAGGGAGGGAGAGACAGTGTGAAGAGAGGGATGGAGGGTGGGAGAGACAGTGTGAGGAGATGGAGGGAGGGTGGGAGAGACAGTGTGAGGAGAGGGAGGGAGGGAGAGACAGTGTGAGGAGAGGGAGGGAGGGAGAGACAGTGAGAGGCGAGGGAGGGAGGGAGAGAGAGACAGTGTGAGGAGAGGGAGGGAGGGAGAGACAGTGAGAGGAGAGGAGGGAGGGAGAGACAGTGTGAGGAGAGGGAGGGAGGGAGAGACAGTGTGAGGAGAGGGAGGGAGGGCGAAACAGTGTGAGGAGAGGGAGGGAGGGAGAGACAGTGTGAGGAGAGGGAGGGAGGGAGAGACAGTGTGAGGAGAGGGAGGGAGGGAGAGAGTGTGAGGAGAGGGAGGGAGGGAGAGACAGTGTGAGGAGAGGGAGGGAGGGTGGGAGAGACAGTGTGAGGAGAGGGAGGGAGGGAGAGACAGTGTGAGGAGAGGGGAGGGAGGGAGAGACAGTGTGAGGAGAGGGAGGGAGGGAGAGACAGTGTGAGGAGAGGGAGGGAGGGAGAGACAGTGTGAGGAGAGGGAGGGAGGGAGAGACAGTGTGAGTAGAGGGAGGGAGGGAGAGACAGTGTGAGGAGAGGGAGGGAGGGAGACACAGTGTGAGGAGAGGGAGGGAGGGAGAGACAGTGTGAGGAGAGGGAGGGAGGGAGAGACACTGTGAGGAGAGGGAGGGAGGGAGAGACAGTGTGAGGAGAGGGAGGGAGGGAGAGACAGTGTGAGGAGAGGGAGGGAGGGAGAGACAGTGTGAGGAGAGGGAGGGAGGGAGAGACAGTGTGAGGAGAGGGAGGGAGGGAGAGACAGTGTGAGGAGAGGGAGGGAGGGAGAGACAGTGTGAGGAGAGGGAGGGAGGGTGGGAGAGACAGTGTGAGGAGAGGGAGGGAGGGAGAGACAGTGTGAGGAGAGGGAGGGAGGGAGAGACAGTGTGAGGAGAGGGAGGGAGGGAGAGACAGTGTGAGGAGAGGGAGGGAGGGAGAGACAGTGTGAGGAGAGGGAGGGAGGGAGAGACAGTGTGAGGAGAGGGAGGGAGGGAGAGACAGTGTGAGGAGAGGGAGGGAGGGAGAGACAGTGTGAGGAGAGGGAGGGAGGGAGAGACAGTGTGAGGAGAGGGAGGGAGAGACAGTGTGAGGAGAGGGAGGGAGAGACAGTGTGAGGAGAGGGAGGGAGGGAGAGACAGCGTGAGGAGAGGGAGGGAGGGAGAGACAGCGTGAGGAGAGGGAGGGAGGGAGAGACAGCGTGAGGAGAGGGAGGGAGGGAGAGACAGCGTGAGGACAGGGAGGGAGGGAGAGACAGCGTGAGGAGAGGGAGGGAGGGAGAGACAGTGTGAGGAGAGGGAGGGAGGGAGAGACAGTGTGAGGAGAGGGAGCGAGGGAGAGACAGTGTGAGGAGAGGGAGGGAGGGAGAGAGTGTGAGGAGAGGGAGGGAGAGACAGTGTGAGGAGAGGGAGGGAGAGACAGTGTGAGGAGAGGGAGGGAGGGATAGACAGTGTGAGGAGAGGGAGGGAGGGAGGGAGAGACAGTGTGAGGAGAGGGAGGGAGGGTCGGAGAGACAGTGTGAGGAGAGGGAGGGAGGGTGGGAGAGACAGTGTGAGGAGAGGGAGGGAGGGAGAGACAGTGTGAGGAGAGGGTGGGAGGGAGAGACAGTGTGAGGAGAGGGAGGGTGGCAGAGACAGTGTGAGGAGAGGGAGGGAGGGAGAGACAGTGTGAGGAGAGGGAGGGAGGGATAGACAGTGTGAGTAGAGGGAGGGAGGGAGAGAGTGTGAGGAGAGGGAGGGAGGGAGAGACAGTGTGAGGAGAGGGAGGGAGGGAGAGACAGTGTGAGGAGAGGGATGGAGAGACAGTGTGAGGAGAGGGAGGGAGGGAGAGAGTGTGAGGAGAGGGAGGGAGGGAGAGACAGTGTGAGGAGAGGGAGAGACAGTGTGAGGAGAGGGAGGGAGGGAGAGACAGTGTGAGGAGAGGGAGGGAGGGAGAGACAGTGTGAGGAGAGGGAGGGAGGGAGAGACAGTGTGAGGAGAGGGAGGGAGGGAGAGAGTGTGAGGAGAGGGAGGGAGGGAGAGACAGTGTGAGGAGAGGGAGGGAGGGAGAGAGTGTGAGGAGAGGGAGGGAGGGAGAGAGTGTGAGGAGAGGGAGGGAGGGAGAGACAGTGTGAGGAGAGGGAGGGAGGGAGAGACAGTGTGAGGAGAGGGAGGGAGGGAGAGACAGTGTGAGGAGAGGGAGGGAGGGAGAGACAGTGTGAGGAGAGGGAGGGAGGGAGAGACAGTGTGAGGAGAGGGAGGGAGGGAGAGACTGTGAGGAGAGGGAGGGAGGGAGAGACAGTGTGAGGAGAGGGAGGGAGGGAGAGAGTGTGAGGAGAGGGAGTTAGGGAGAGAGTGTGAGGAGAGGGAGGGAGGGAGAGACAGTGTGAGGAGAGGGAGGGAGGGAGGGAGAGACAGTATGAGGAGAGGGAGAGAGGGAGAGACAGTGTGAGGAGATGGAGGGAGGGATGGAGAGACAGTGTGAGGAGAGGGAGGGAGGGAGAGAGTGTGAGGAGAGGGAGGGAGGGAGAGAGTGTGAGGAGAGGGAGGGAGGGAGAGACAGTGTGAGGAGAGGGAGGGAGGGAGGGAGAGACAGTGTGAGGGGAGGGAGGGAGGGAGGGAGAGACAGTGTGAGGGGAGGGAGGGAGGGAGGGACAGTGTGAGGAGAGGGAGGGAGGGAGAGACAGTGTGAGGAGAGGGAGGGAGGGAGAGACAGTGTGAGGAGAGGGAGGGAGGGAGGGAGAGACAGTGTGAGCAGAGGGAGGGAGGGAGAGACAGTGTGAGGAGAGGGAGGGAGGGAGAGACAGTGTGAGGAGAGGGAGAGACAGTGTGAGGGGAGGGAGGGAGGGAGAGACAGTGTGAGGAGAGGGAGAGACAGTGTGAGGAGAGGGAGAGACAGTGTGAGGAGAGGGAGGGAGGGAGAGACAGTGTGAGGAGAGGGAGGGAGGGAGAGACAGTGTGAGGAGAGGGAGGGAGGGAGAGACAGTGTGAGGAGAGGGAGGGAGGGAGAGACAGTGTGAGGAGAGGGAGCGAGTGAGAGACAGTGTGAGGAGAGGGAGGGAGAGACAGTGTGAGGAGAGGGAGGGAGGGAGAGAGTGTGAGGAGAGGGAGGGAGGGAGATAGTGTGAGGGGAGGGAGAGACAGTGTGAGGAGAGGGAGGGAGGGAAAGACTGTGAGGAGAGGGAGGGAGGGAAAGACTGTGAGGAGAGGGAGGGAGGGAGAGAGTGTGAGGAGAGGGAGGGAGGGACAGACAGTGTGAGGAGAGGGAGGGAGGGAGAGACAGTGTGAGGAGAGGGAGGGAGGGAGAGACAGTGTGAGGAGAGGGAGGGAGGGAGAGACAGTGTGAGGAGAGGGAGGGAGGGAGAGACAGTGTGAAGAGAGGGATGGAGGGTGGGAGAGACAGTGTGAGGAGATGGAGGGAGGGTGGGAGAGACAGTGTGAGGAGAGGGAGGGAGGGAGAGACAGTGTGAGGAGAGGGAGGGAGGGAGAGACAGTGAGAGGCGAGGGAGGGAGGGAGAGAGAGACAGTGTGAGGAGAGGGAGGGAGGGAGAGACAGTGAGAGGAGAGGAGGGAGGGAGAGACAGTGTGAGGAGAGGGAGGGAGGGAGAGACAGTGTGAGGAGAGGGAGGGAGGGCGAAACAGTGTGAGGAGAGGGAGGGAGGGAGAGACAGTGTGAGGAGAGGGA
>JANJGN010004029.1:0-37474 GCA_026770705.1 Isurus oxyrinchus
CCTACACCACAGGGGACAAAATCCTGGAACTCCCTCCCTAACAGCGCTGTGGGTGTACCGACACCACACAGGGGACAAAATCCTGGAACTCCCTCCCTAACAGCGCTGTGGGTGTACCTACACCACACAGGGGACAAAATCCTGGAACTCCCTCCGTAACAGCACTGTGGGTGTACCTACACCACACAGGGACAAAATCCTGGAACTCCCTCCCTAACAGCGCTGTGGGTGTACCTACACCACAGGGGACAAAATCCTGTAACTCCCTCCCTAACAGCGCTGTGGGTGTACCTACAACACACAGGCACAAAATCCTGGAACTCCCTCCCTAACAGCGCTGTGGGTGTACCTACACCACAGGGACAAAATCCTGGACACCCTCCCTAACAGCGCGGTGGGTGTACCTACACCACAGGGGGACTGCAGCGGTACAAGAAGGCAGCTCACCCCCCACCTTCTCAAGGGGGCAGTTAGGGACGGGTAATAAATGAATGAATGAAAAAGCATTTTGAAATCAGAAACGTGGCCTCGTCTAACAGAAGGTTTGCGTCATCGGTGTGCCTTGTAATGGGCATTTGTATATGACCGTGTTGAGGATTGTAATGATGTTGAGGATTGTAATGAGTCACATTAGCGATGGTTTATTTGTAAGCTGAAATTTGTGATCAGTGTAATGACGAGCTTTGTCAAGTTATTTTATGCGTTCACGGGGATGTAGGGGGCGGTCACTGGCCGGGCCCAGCATTTATTACCCGTCCCTAATTGCCCCCATGAGAAGGTGGTGGGTGAGCTGCCTTCTTGAACCACTGCAGTCCCCGTGTGGTGTAGGTACACCCACGGCGCTGTTAGGGAGGGAGTTCCAGGATTTTGTCCCCTGTGGTGTAGGTACACCCCACAGCGCTGTTAGGGAGGGAGTTCCAGGATTTTGTCCCCTGTGGTGTAGGTACACCCACGGCGCTGTTAGGGAGGGAGTTCCAGGATTTTGTCCCTGTGGTGTAGGTACTCCCACAGCGCTGTTAGGGAGGGAGTTCCAGGATTTTGTCCCCTGTGGTGTAGGTACACCCACAGCGCTGTTAGGGAGTGAGTTCCAGGATTTTGTCCCTGTGGTGTAGGTACACCCACAGCGCTGTTAGGGATGGAGTTCCAGGATTTTGTCCCCTGTGGTGTAGGTACACCCACAGTGCTGTTAGGGAGGGAGTTCCAGGATTTTGGCCCCTGTGTGGTGTAGGTACACCCACGGCGCTGTTAGGGAGGGAGTTCCAGGATCTTGTCCCCTGTGGTGTAGGTACACCCACGGCGCTGTTAGGGAGGGAGTTCCAGGATTTTGTCCCCTGTGGTGTAGGTACACCCACAGCGCTGTTAGGGAGGGAGTTCCAGGATTTTGACCCAGCGACAGTGAAGGAACGGCCGATATATTTCCAAGTCGGGACGGTGAGGGGCTCGGAGGGGGAACTTCCAGGTGGTGGGTGTTCCCCATGTGTCCGCTGCCCTTGTCCTTCTAGACGGTAGCGGCCGTGGGTTTGGGCGGCGCTGTCGAAGGAGCCTTGGCGAGTTGCTGCAGTGCATCTTGTAGATGGTACACACGCTGCTGCCACTGTGCGTCGGTGGGGTGGTGGGGTGGTGGGGAGGGAGTGAATGCGTACAGACGGTGAAAACCAACTGGCCCGGATGTGGGAGATCTGAAACAAATTGGGCAAACGCTGGGGAAAGCTCAGCAGGTCTGGCAGCATCGGTGGGGGCAGAGGAGAGATTGACAGAGGCGTCGTGCACGCAGGACACGGGGAGTGTTCAAGACTGAAGGGCGTGCTGATGGCGGTGCACAGGGGAGAAAGAAGATTGGGGTGAGCGCGGAACAAGGGACGGACACCAACTTGACTCCTGCCTTCGCCACTCCGATGGGGGGGTCTCCGTACTCGACGTCGAGTTGAACAACTCCGCGCCAGGGACGATCTCCTCTTACGCTCGCACCCCCACCCCCCCCCCCCCCGCCTTTTGTTTTCTCAAAATTCATTTCTTGACCCATTTATTTTTTATTTTCATTCATTGTTTAACCCACCCCCCCACCTTGTTACCGCCTTTTCGATCCTTTGTTCCCCACCCACCCACCCAACACTTTCCTGCCTGTTCCACGTCGCTCTTGCGCGCAACGCTTACCCTTGTCCTGCCGTCATCACGTTCTGCTTTCTTGCCTTCGCACCGCTATCAGCACCTCCTCTAGTCTTTAACCCGCTACCGTCGACGCTCCCTTTTTGCCCCGTTGTGCCTTGACGTACTGGCCCGAACCTTTCAGGGCTGACCCTTGCTCTGCCATCATCACCTTCTGCTTTCTCACCTTTGCGCCAAGGCCGTGATGGGGGGTCAGGAGCTGGCGGAACCCCAAGTGGGGGCATCGGTGGAGCGGGTCGTGGGCGAGCTGGCGCCGCTTGGGCGAGGAGCCCGCGGGCATCCCCTGCCGTTGCTTCGCTGGTGAGACGGGGAGAGTAGGACCGACGGCGGGGCCGGTCATCGGCCGGGTTGGATTCGTCCTGCCCTTTTTTTTTTGTCGTTTTGGCGGTGAAGGGCAAATCTCCGCACGGCCGGGTAGGCGCCGGTGCGGCAGCTGCACTGGAACGGCTTGGCCAGGGGCGCGGCCCGGCTCTGGGACGCAGGCCTTCGGTCCCCGTTGCCGGAATATCGCCTCGGCAGAACTCAGCGCCCTCAGCCCTTCCTCGCCAGCACGCGGAGTGGACCGGAGTCGGAGTCGGCTCGAGGACCGGCGCCCGCGAGGGTGAAGTGGATCGTCCGCTCGGAAGGTCGTAGGGAACACTCGGATCTGCTCAGCCGGCGCTGGGACGAAGATATGAGAAAACCGGGTGATGGTTTGCGGGTGAAGAGCGTTCTACGCGTGGGGGCAGGGGTGCTGGACACGTGTGTGTGTGTGTTACCATTAAACCTGCCTTTGTACAGTTCCCTGAACGGCTGCGAGGTTTGATTCGGGATTCGCTCCGAATTCACTGCTCCGCTCCGGGCTGGTCCGTTCCACACGTCTGCGTGAATCGAGCCTCTTCTCTTTAAAGGGAAGGTTAAGGGGGTCCAAGGCGTTGACCCTGTTGCCTCCGGTAGTGCTCAGGCCGTGGGGGAGCGGGCTCGGGGAGGGCGAGAGGGACTCCTGAAGGAGGTGGCAGGACCTTACAACTCGTGGTAAGGCCGGTGGGTCAAGGGGTGATGTCAGCAAGCACCCGGTTACCCACGTCTGGGGGGGGAGGGGTGGGGAGAGCGGGAGTCACAAACTGAGTCCGACAGTGCGGCGCTCCCTCAGTATTGACCCTCCGACAGTGCGGCTCTCCCTCAGCGCTGACCCTCCGACAGCACGGCTCTCCCTCAGCACTGACCCTTCAACAGAGCGGCTCTCCCTCAGCACTGACCCTCCGACAGCACGGCTCTCCCTCAGCACTGACCCTTCAACAGAGCGGCTCTCCCTCAGTACTGAACCTCCGACAGTGTCAGCACTGACCCTCCGACACTGCGTCTCTCCCTCAGCACTGACCCTCCGACAGTGCGGCTCTCCCTCAGCACTGACACTCCGACAGCGCGGCGCTCCCTCAGCACTGACCCTCCGACAGTGCGGCTCTCCCTCAGCACCGACCCTCCGACAGCGCGGCTCTCCCTCAGCGCCGACCCTCCGACAGCGCGGCTCTCCCTCAGCGCCGACCCTCCGACAGTGCTGCACTCCCTCAACACTGACCCTCGACAGCGCGGCGCTCCCTCAGCGCTGACCCCCTTGGCTAACCGTCGGCTGAGCCTGGCCTGGATAATCGAGCGGGAGTCTCTGGTCTAACCTGCGTGAGGTTAGGTGGGGGGTAAGGGAGGGTGGGGGGGGTTGCGGTCTCTCTCTCTCTCTCTCTCTCTCTCTCTCTCTCTGTTGACTGAAGCTCGCAACCGTTCCCTTGAGTGACCTGAGCCTGACAGACTGTGCACCGTCAGCACGACTGAGCCCAGACCCTGCAGCCTGCGCTAATCCCCAGCTCCACAGACCAAAGCCGCTCTCTGACCTGATCCCTGGGGTCTGTTTGCAGCTTTCTACAGCCTGGCCCTCGCTCCCCTTTCCATCTCCTCATCCCCCTCGAGGTGTGGGGGGGGGAGGTTGACCCAGGCTCACCGACCTTCCTGGTCTATTTCAAGGCTGCTGTGCTTTGCTCTCTATTTATAACAGGTCGACAACTGGTTGTTGGCCAGACTGCGGTGAGGGGTGGGGGAGGTGGGGGCGCGGGGGGGGGTGGTTGGGTGTACGACCTCCGCAGTGACGGACTCTCCCGTTTTGCCCTTCGCTTAAAGGAGGACGCCGGCCCTTTAAAAAAAAGTGGGAGCTCAGCACGTTTTACCCCCCCTCCCCCCTCCAGTCGACCACTTACAAACAAGGTCACGCGGGGTGGTTCATGGTTTCGATTAGTTTAAAAAAAAAAACAACGACCCTCCATGCGCCCCCCCACCCACCCACCCTCTCACCCACCGGCCGGCTGCGCTTTAAAAGCTGGTCGGGTGGGGTTGTTTCGCTTCTGTGCTACGACCTGAGAAGGTCCAACCCCTTGAGTAGCGAGGACAGCAGTTGGCGCAGAGATTGGCCGGGTTGGTTCACGGAGAGGTTGAGCGCGTCTCGGGCCCACAGGAAGACGCGGACGGGACGGTCAAAGGGGCGGGTGGAATTTAACCCCGAAACGTGCCTGGGGTGGTAACACTTTGGGAGGAGGTATTGGGCGAGGAAGTGTGGAGTGAACGGCGTGGCACGAGGAAGTCCTGAGGGACAAAGGGACCTTGGCGTGTGTGTGTGTCCATAGATCTCCGAAGGCGGAGGGGGCATGTTAGTGGGGGTGGTGAAAAAGGCACAGGGGACACTTGCCTTTATCAATCGAGGCACAGATGACACAAGTAGGGAGGTGACGTTGGAGTTGTGTAGACCCTTGGTGAGGCCACAGCTGGAGTGCTGGGCGCGGTTCTGGTCGCCACATTATAGGAAGGATGTGATGGCACTGGAGGGGGTGCAGAGGAGATTCACCAGGACGTTGCCTGGGGGATGAAACATTTACGTGATGGAGAGAGGGTTGGATAGACTTGGGTTGTTTGCGTTGGAGCAGAGAAGACTAGGTGGTGGAGGTGGGTTAGCCTCACGTCCTTTAAAAAGTACCTGGATGAGCGTTCGGCACCTCCTAACGTTCAAGGCAGTGGGGGGCCAAGCGCTGGTCAATGGGGTGAGGTAGGCAGAGAAGACTGAGGGGCGACCTGATCGAGGTGGACAAGATTATGAAGGGGCATGGACAGGGTGGATAGGGAAGCAGCTGTTCCCATGAGTTGAAGTGTCAGTCACGAGGGGGGCATCAGTTCAAGGTGAGGGGGGCAGGAGGTTTAGGGGGGGGATGTGAGAAGAAACTTTTTTACCCAGAGGGTGGTGAGGGTGTGGAATGCGCTGCCTGGGAGGGGGGGGGTGGAGGGTGGGTGACCCTCACACCCTTTACAAAGTCCCTGGATGAGCGCTCGGCACCTCCTAACGTTCCAGGCTGTGGGGGGGGCCAAACGCTGGTCAAGGGGGGTGAGGTAGGCAGGTCAGGGGCTTTCTCACGGGTCGGGTGCACAGACTCGATGGGCCGAAGGGTCTCTTCTGCACCGGGATGATTCTGTGACAGCAGCTGCTGAAGCCTCAACCCCAGCCCCAGCCCCAGAGCAGAGAGCGAAATTGACGGACTGCAAGCTTTCCTCGAGTCCACCCGAAAGGCAGTGTGAGAGCCCAGACCAGTGCGGAGGGACACCCCGGCCGCCGTTTCGAGGGCTCCCGTCAACTGTATTTTATCCCTTGAGCCTTTAATCGTCGGCTTGCCTCTATCGCCGTCAATGATTTTAGTGCGCGCGAGCGAGAGGAGTTGGAGGGTGTGGAAAGAGGAGTTATTACACCTCCACGGCGTTCGTTCGTGAGCTGGATGGACGCCGGGAGGACCTTTTCCTCTGCTGGGGGGGGAGGGGGGGTGGGGTCCAGGGCGAGGGTTCGGAGCCTCAGGTTACGGGGGGTAGGCCGTTGGGGACTGAGATGAGGAGAAATGTCTTCGCTCGGAAGGGTGGTGAACCCCAGTGGCGTTTCCCCACCGTGGAGGCCGGGTCACCCACCGAGTCTGTTCGGGAAGGAAGTGGATGTACTTCTAGGCTCTAAAGGGGATGGGGAGGGGAGAGAGAGAGAGCGGGGGTACGGAGTTCAAATCAGCCACGGTCACGTTGAACGGAGGGGGGGAGAGCAGGGCCGAGTGGCCAGCTCCTGTTCCTAGTTCCTCCACTGCCCCCACCTTGGGCCCCCTCCCTCGTTCCATTGGTAACAGGCTGGAGGAGGAGGGGCTGAATGGCCTCCTCCTGTTCCTGTGTAACAGGCTGGAGGAGGAGGAGGGGCTGAATGGCCTCCTCCTGTTTCTGAGTAACAGGCTGGAGGAAGAGGAGGGGCTGAATGGCCTCCTCCTGTTCCTGTGTAACAGGCTCAAAGAGGGGCTGAATGGGCCTCCTCCTGTTCCTGAGTAACAGGCTCAAAGAGGGGCTGAATGGGCCTCTTCCTGTTCCTGAGTAACAGGCTCAAAGAGGGGCTGAATGGGCCTCCTCCTGTTCCTGAGTAACAGGCTCAAAGAGGGGCTGAATGGCCTCCTCCTGTTCCTGTGTAACAGGCTCAAAGAGGGGCTGAATGGGCCTCCTCCTGTTCTTGAGTAACAGGGTCAAAGAGGGGCTGAATGGCCTCCTCCTGTTCCTGAGTAACAGGCTGGAGGAGCGGGCTGAATGGCCTCCTCCTGTTCCTGAGTAACAGGCTCAAAGAGGGGCTGAATGGCCTCCTCCTGTTCCTGTGTAACAGGCTCAAAGAGGGGCTGAATGGCCTCCTCCTGTTCCTGTGTAACAGGCTCAAAGAGGGGCTGAATGGGCCTCTTCCTGTTCCTGAGTAACAGGCTCAAAGAGGGGCTGAATGGGCCTCCTCCTGTTCCTGAGTAACAGGCTCAAAGAGGGGCTGAATGGCCTCCTCCTGTTCCTGTGTAACAGGCTCAAAGAGGGGCTGAATGGCCTCCTCCTGTTCTTGAGTAACAGGGTCAAAGAGGGGCTGAATGGCCTCCTCCTGTTCCTGAGTAACAGGCTGGAGGGGGAGGGGCTGAAAGGCCTCCTCCTGTCCCTATGCAACAGGCTGGAGGAGGAGGGAGGGGCTGAATGGCCTCCTCCTGTTCCTGTGTCACAAGCTGGAGGGGGAGGGGCTGAATGGCCTCCTCCTGTTCCTGTGTCACAAGCTGGAGGAGGAGGGGCTGAATGGCCTCCTCCTGTTCCTGTGTAACAGGTTCGAGGAGGGGCTGAATGGCCTCCTCCTGTTCCTATGCAACAGGCTGGAGGGGGAGGGGCTGAATGGCCTCCTCCTGTCCCTATGTAACAGGCTGGAGGAGGAGGGGCTGAATGGCCTCCTCCTGTTCCTGTGTCACAAGCTGGAGGTTGAGGGGCTGAATGGCCTCCTCCTGTTCCTGTGTAACAGGTTCGAGGAGGGGCTGAATGGGCCTCCTCCTGTTCCTGAGTAACAGGCTCAAAGAGGGGCTGAATGGGCCGCCTCCTGTTCCTGTGTAACAGGCTCAAAGAGGGGCTGAATGGCCTCCTCCTGTTCCTTGGTGACACGAGAGAGAGAAAACGCGGAAACCTTGCGCCAGACCCCGCGAGCCCCACCCTCTCGCGCTCTTTAACCGGCTCACCACAATCCTCTGCGGCCAAGTGTTGGAGAAAACCTTTTATTGGCACGATCGTTAACAGGCTACACCCGGCCCCACAAATTTACAGCCAGATATGGCACCGAGAGACGGAGGGCCAGGCGCGTAGACGCTCGGGTCCAAGGACAGAGACGCTAGGAAGCGCCTGAGACGAGCAGGAGAGAGACAGAGAGAGAGAGAGAGAGAGCGGGCCGGAGGGCGGACATCCCAGACATCGAGTGACCGGGCAGCTGAACGCAGGCGGCCCGTGGCGAGAGGTAGGAGGCGGACAGGGAGAGGGGGATCGTCCCGTTCTCGCTCAGTAGATCAGAGCCTTCGTTTCCCCTCTCGGCAGTTTGATCTTTGTGAAGTTCTTGGTGATGATGTCGTACAAGATGGCCTGCGAGGGAGAGAGAGAGGGACACCGTGACTTAACGGAGAGAGAGAGAGAGGGGGACAGCGTTACTTAACGGACAGAGAGAGAGAGCGTTACTTAGCGGAGAGAGGGAGGGGGACAGCGTTACTTAACGGACAGAGAGAGAGATCGTTTCTTAGCGGACACTGCGAGAGAGAGAGAGAGAGCATAACTTAGCGGACATGAGAGAGACAGAGCGTTACTTAGCGAACACAGAGAGAGAGAGAGTGTTACTTAGCGGACATGAGAGAGACAGAGCGTTACTTAGCGGACACAGAGAGAGAGAGCGTTACTTA
This sequence comes from Isurus oxyrinchus, assembly GCA_026770705.1. Taxonomy (NCBI): domain Eukaryota; kingdom Metazoa; phylum Chordata; class Chondrichthyes; order Lamniformes; family Lamnidae; genus Isurus; species Isurus oxyrinchus. The sequence goes on from JANJGN010004029.1 coordinate 8,427, forward strand.
ACAGACAGAGAGAGAGAAAGATTGTTACTTAGCGGACACAGAGAGAGAGAGAGCGTTACTTAGCGGACACTGCGAGAGAGAGACAGAGCATTACTTAGAGGACACTGAGAGAGAGAGAGCGTTACTTAGCGGACACAGAGAGAGAGAGAGCGTTACTTAGCGGACACTGCGAGAGAGAGAGAGCGTAACTTAGCGGACACAGAGAGAGAGAGCGTTACTCAGTGGACACAGAGAGAGAGCGTAACTTAGCGGACACAGGGAGAGAGAGAGAGCGTAACTTAGCGAACACAGAGAGAGAGAGCGTAACTTAGCGGACACTGCGAGAGAGAGAGAGAGATCGTTACTTAGCGGACACTGCGAGAGAGAGAGAGAGCATTACTTAGTGGACAGAGAGAGAGAGAGTGTAACTTAGTGGACATAGAGAGAGAGAGAGAGTTACTTAGCGAACACTACGAGAGAGAGAGCGTTACTTAGCGGACACAGAGAGAGCGTTACTTAGCGGACACTGTGAGAGAGAGAGTTACTTAGCGGACACTGAGAGAGAGACAGAGAGAACGTTACTTCGTGGACACTGCGAGAGAGAGAGAGCGTTACTTAGCGAACACTGCGAGAGAGAGCGTTACTTAGCGGACACAGAGAGAGAGAGAGAGCGTTACTTAGCGAACACAGAGAGAGAGAGCGTTACTTAGCGGACACTGCGAGAGAGAGCGTTACTTAACAGACACAGAGAGAGAGATCGTTACTTAGCGGACACAGAGAGAGAGAGAGAGAGAGCGTTACTTAGCGAACACAGAGAGAGAGAGCGTTACTTAGCGGACACAGAGAGAGAGTGTTACTTAGCGGACACAGAGAGAGAGAGAAAGATCGTTACTTAGCTGACAGAGAGAGAGAGAGAGTGTTACTTAGCGGACATGAGAGAGAGAGAACGTTACTTAGTGGACACAGAGAGAGAGAGAAAGAGAGAACGTTACTTAGCGGACATGAGAGAGAGAGAGCGTTACTTAGCGAACACAGAGAGAGAGAGAGCGTTACTTAGCGGACACAGAGAGAGCGTTACTTAGCGGACACTGAGAGAGAGAGTTACTTAGCGGACACAGAGAGAGAGAGCGTTACTTAGCGGACACAGAGAGAGCGTTACTTAGCGGACACTGTGAGAGAGAGAGTTACTTAGCGGACACTGAGAGAGAGACAGAGAGAACGTTACTTCGTGGACACTGCGAGAGAGAGAGAGCGTTACTTAGCGGACATGAGAGAGAGAGAGAGAGAGAGCGTTACTTAGGGTTAGGGTTAAGGTTCTCTGCATTAGGGTTAGGGTTAGTGTTAGGCCTTAGGGTTAGAGTTAGGGTTAGGATTAGGGCTAGGGTTAGGTTTAGGGTTAGGGTTAAGATTCTCTGCATTAGGGTTAGGGTTAGTGTTAGAGGTTTGGGTTAGGGTTAGTGTTAGGGGTTTGGGTTAGGATTAGTGTTAGGGGTTAGGGTTAGGGTAAGGGTTAGGGTAAGGGTTAGGGTTAGGGGTTAGGGATTAGGTGTTAGGTTTAGGGTTAGGGGTTAGGGGTTAGTGTTAGGGGTTAGTGTTAGGGGTTAGTGTTAGGGTTAGGGTTAGGGGTTAGCGTTAGGGGTTAGTGTTAGGTTTAGGGTTAGTGTTAGGGTTAGAGTTAGGGCACCCTGCATTAGGGTTAGGGTTAGTGGTTAGTGTTAAGGTTAGGGCTAGGGTTAGGGTTAGGGCTAGGGTTAGATTTAGGGTTAGGGTTAGGGTTAAGGTTCTCTGCATTAGGGTTAGGGTTAGTGTTAGGCCTTACGGTTAGTGTTAGGGGTTTGGGTTAGGTTTAGGGTTAGGTTTAGGGTTAGGGGTTAGGGTAAGTGTTAGGGTTAGCGTTAGGGGTTAGGATTAGGGTTAGGTGTTAGGGCTAGGGGTTAGGGTTAGTATTAGGTGTTAGGGTTAGTGTTAGGGTTAAGGTTAAGTGTTAGTGTTAGGGTTTAGAGTTAGGGGTTAGGGTTAGGTTTAGGGTTAGGGTAAGTGTTAGGGTTAGCGTTAGGGGTTAGGATTAGGGTTAGGGGTTAGGGCTAGGGGTTAGGGTTAGTATTAGGTGTTAGGGTTAGTGTTAGGGGGTTCAAGTCAGGGGTTAGTGTTAGGGTTAGGGGTTAGGGTTAGGGTTAGTGTTAGGGTTAGGGTTAGGGTTAGGGGTTAGTGTTAAGGGTTAGTGTTAGGGTTAGGGTTAGGTTAGGGGTTAGGGGTTAGGTGTTAGTGGTTAGGGTTAGGGGTTAGGGTTAGGGTAAGTGTTAGGGTTAGCATTAGTGGTTAGGATCAGGGTTAGGGTTAGGGTTAGGGTTAGTATTAGGTGTTAGGGTTAGTGCTAGGGGGTTCAAGTCAGGGGTTAGTGTTAGGGTTAGGGGTTAGTGTTAGGGTTAGGGGTTAGTGTTAGGGTTAGGGGTTAGTGTTAAGGGTTAGTGTTAGGGTTAGGGTTTGGGGTTACTGTTAGGGTTTGGGGTTCGTGTTAGGATTAGGGTTAGGGGTTAGTGTTATTTTTATGTGTTAGTGTTAGGATTAGCGTTAGGGGTTAGTGTTAGGGTTAGAGTTAGGGTTTGGGTTAGGGTTAGGGTTAGGGTTAAGGTTCTCTGCATTAGGGTTAGGGTTAGTGTTAGGGTTAGGGCTAGGGTTAGGGTTAGGGTTAGTGTTAGGGCTAGGGTTAGGTTTAGGGTTAGGGTTAGGGCTAGGGTTAGGGTTAGGGTTAGGGTTAGGGCTAGGGTTAGTGTTAGGGCTAGGGTTAGAGTTAGGGTTAGGGTTAAGGCTAGGGTTAGGGTTAGGGTTAGGGTTAGGGTTAAGGTTCTCTGCATTAGGGTTAGGGTTAGGTTTAGAGTTAGGGTTAGGGTTAGGGTTAGTGTTAGAGCTAGGGTTAGAGTTAGGGTTAGGGTTAGGGTTAGTGTTAGGGCTAGGGTTAGAGTTAGGGTTAGGGTTAGGGCTAGGGTTAGATTTAGGGTTAGGGTTAGGGTTAAGGTTAGTGTTAGGGTTAGGGTTAGGGTTAAGGTTAGGGTTAGGGGTTAGTGTTAGGGGTTAGGGTTAGTGTTAGGCCTTAGGTTTAGTGTTAGGGGGTTAGGGTTAGGGTTAGGGTTAGGGCTAGTGTTAGGGTTCGGGCTAGGGTTAGGGTTAGGGTTCGGCCTTAGGTTTAGTGTTAGGGGTTTGGGTTAGGTTAGGGGTTAGGTGTTAGGGGTTAGGGTTAGGGTTAGGGCTGGGGATTCGGGTTAGGGTTAGTATTAGGTGTTAGGGGGTTCGGGTTAGGGGTTAGGGTTAGGGGTTAGTGTTAGCGTTAGGGTTAGGGGTTAGTGTTAGGGTTAAGGTTAGGGGTTAGGTGTTAGTGTTAGGGGTTAGAGTTAGGGTTAGGGGTTAGTGTTAAGTGTTAGGGTTAGGGTTAAGGTTAGGGGTTAGGTGTTAGTGTTAGGGGTTAGAGTTAGGGTTAGGGGTTAGTGTTAAGTGTTAGGGTTAGGGTTAAGGTTAGGGGTTAGGGTTAGGGGTTAGTGTTAGGGTTAAGGTTAGGGGTTAGGGGTTAGGGTTAGGGTTAGGGGTTAGTGTTAGGGTTAAGGTTAGGGGTTAGGGTTAGGTGTTAGTGTTAGGGGTTAGAGTTAGGGGTTAGGGTTAGGGTTAGGGTTAGGGCTGGGGATTAGGGTTAGGGTTAGTATTAGGTGTTAGGGGGTTCAAGTTCGGGGTTAGTGTTAGGGTTAGGTGTTAGTGTTAGGGGTTAGAGTTAGGGGTTAGGGTTAGGGGTTAGGGTTAGGGTTAGGGTTAGGGGTTAGTGTTAGGGTTAAGGTTAGGGGTTAGGTGTTAGTGTTAGGGGTTAGAGTTAGGGTTAGGGGTTAGTGTTAAGGGTTAGGGTTAGGGTTAAGGTTAGGGGTTAGGGTTAGGGGTTAGTGTTAGGGTTAAGGTTAGGGGTTAGGGGTTAGTGTTAGGGTTAGGGGTTAGTGTTAGGGTTAAGGTTAGGGGTTAGGGTTAGGTGTTAGTGTTAGGGGTTAGAGTTAGGGGTTGGGGGTTAGTGTTAGGGTTAGGGTTAGGGGTTAGGGTTAGGGTTAGGGGTTAGTGTTAGGGTTAGGGGTTAGTGTTAGGGTTAGGGTTAGGGGTTAGGGTTAGGGTTAGGGTTAGGGTTAGGGGTTAGTGTTAGGGTTAGGGTTAGGGGTTAGTGTTAGGGTTAGGGTTAGGGGTTAGGGGTTAGTGTTAGGGTTAGGGGTTAGTGTTAGGGTTAGTGTTAGGGTTAGGGTTAGCGTTAGGGGTTTGGATTAGGGTTAGGGGTTAGGGCTAGGGTTAGGGTTAGGGTTAGGGTTAGTATTAGGTGTTAGGGTTAGTGTTAGGGGGTTCAAGTTAGGGGTTAGTGTTAGGTTTAGGGTTAGGGGTTAGTGTTAGGGTTAGGGTTAGGGGTTAGTGTTAGGGTTAGGGTTAGGGGTTAGCGTTAGGGGTTAGTGTTAGGTTTAGGGTTAGGGGTTAGTGTTAGTGTTAGGGTTAGGGGTTAGTGTTAGGGTTAGGGTTAGGGGTTAGCATTAGGGGTTAGTGTTAGGTTTAGGGTTAGTGTTAGGGTTAGAGTTAGGGCACCCTGCATTAGGGTTAGGGTTAGTGGTTAGTGTTAAGGTTAGGGCTAGGGTTAGGGTTAGGGCTAGGGTTAGATTTAGGGTTAGGGTTAGGGTTAAGGTTCTCTGCATTAGGGTTAGGGTTAGTGTTAGGCCTTACGGTTAGTGTTAGGGGTTTGGGTTAGGTTTAGGGTTAGGTTTAGGGTTAGGGGTTAGGGTAAGTGTTAGGGTTAGGGTTAGAGGTTAGGGTAAGTGTTAGGGTTAGCGTTAGGGGTTAGGATTAGGGGTTAGGGCTAGGGGTTAGGGTTAGTATTAGGTGTTAGGGTTAGTGTTAGGGTTAAGGTTAAGTGTTAGTGTTAGGGTTTAGAGTTAGGGGTTAGGGTTAGGTTTAGGGTTAGGGTAAGTGTTAGGGTTAGCGTTAGGGGTTAGGGGTTAGGGTTAGGGGTTAGGGTTAGGGTAAGTGTTAGGGTTAGCATTAGGGGTTAGGATTAGGGTTAGGGGTTAGGGCTAGGGGTTAGGGTTAGTATTAGGTGTTAGGGTTAGTGTTAGGGGGTTCAAGTCAGGGGTTAGTGTTAGGGTTAGGGTTAGGGGTTAGTGTTAGGGTTAGGGGTTAGTGTTAGGGTTAGGGTTAGGGGTTAGTGTTAAGGGTTAGTGTTAGGGTTAGGGTTTGGGGTTAGTGTTAGGGTTTGGGGTTCATGTTAGGATTAGGGTTAGGGGTTAGTGTTATGTTTATGGGTTAGTGTTAGGATTAGGGTTAGGGTTAGGGGTTAGTGCTAGGGCTAGGGTTAGGTTTAGGGTTAGGGTTAAGGTTAGGGTTAGGGTTAAGGTTCTCTGCATTAGGGTTAGGGTTAGTGTTAGGGTTAGGGTTAGGGTTAGGCCTTAGGGTTAGGGTTAGGGTTATGATTGGTGCAGTGGTGAGGGTTAGTGTTAGTGTTAGGGTTAGGGTTAGGGTTAGTGTTAGGCCTTAGGGTTAGGGTTAGGGTTATGATTGGTGCGGTGGTGAGGGTTAGGGTTAGGGTTAGGGTTAGGGGTTAGTGTTAGGGTTAGGGTTAGGGTTATGATTGGTGCGGTGGTGAGGGTTAGGGTTAGGGTTAGGGTTAGGGTTATGATTGGTGCGGTGGTGAGGGTTAGGGTTAGGGTTAGGTTAGGGTTATGATTTGTGCGGTGGTGAGGGTTAGGGTTAGGGTTAGGTTAGGGTTATGATTGGTGCGGTGGTGAGGGTTAGGGTTAGGGTCAGGGTTAGGGTTAGGGTTAGTGTTAGGGTTAGGGTTAGGCGTTAGGGTTAGGCGTTAGGGTTAGGGTTAGGGTTAGGGTTATGATTGGTGCGGTGGTGAGGGTTAGGGTTAGAGTTAGGGTTAGGGTCAGGGTTAGGGTTAGGGTTAGGGTTAGGGTTAGGGTTAGGGTTAGGGTTAGGGTTAGGTTTAGGGTTAGTGTTATTAGGGTTAGGGTTAGGGTCAGGGTTAGGGTTAGGGTTAGGTTTAGGGTTAGGGTTAGGGTCAGGGTTAGGGTTAGGGTTATGATTGGTGCGGTGGTGAGGGTTAGGGTTAGAGTTAGGGTTAGGGTCAGGGTTAGGGTTAGGGTTAGAGTTAGGGTTAGGGTTATGATTGGTGCGGTGGTGAGGGTTAGGGTGAGGGTTAGGGTTAGGGTCAGGGTCAGGGTTATGAGTGGTGCGGTGGTGAGGGTGGGGTGGGGGGGTTAGGGTCAGGGTCAGGGTCAGGGTTAGGGTTATGAGTGGTGCGGTGGTGAGGGTCGGGCTGGGAGCTGGGTATTGCTCTGGTTTCCAGCTGCCCTGCTCCCTCCCCCAGTGTTAGACACGAGGCTGTACCGGTCTGTGCTCACACTCACATACTGATATCTGATCTCCATCACCATGGCTCGGATGTCATTGTACTGGGCCTCATCAATCTCGTGTACCAGCTGTCGGTAATCATCCTGGAACAAGCAGAAGGAGCGGGTCAGACAGACAAGGAGCGCTGGCATTTACCGAGCACCCTGGAGGGGGTGAAACATTACCCAGGTGCCTTGCAGGAGCGAGACCCCAGTGCAATCTGACTACGAGGGGCATAAGGAGATCTCAGGGACAGGCAACAATAAGCACAAGAAAAGAGGGAGGATGCATGTTAAAGGAGGGGTGTGAGAGAGAGGAAGAGAGGGGGACAGAGAGGTTGAGGGAGGTAATTCCAGAGGTGAGGGTTCCCTGCCAAGCAGGAGGATGTTACAGAGATAGGGAGGGGTGTAGGGGCTGGAGGAGGTTACAGAGATAGGGAGGGGTGTAGGGGCTGGAGGAGGTTACAGAGATAGGGAGGGGTCTAGGGGCTCAGCAGGTTACAGAGATAGGGAGGGGTGTAGGGGCTGGAGGAGGTTACAGAGATAGGGAGGGGTGTAGGGGCTGGAGGAGGTTACAGAGATAGGGAGGGGTCTAGGGGCTCAGCAGGTTACAGAGATAGGGAGGGGTGTAGGGGCTGGAGGAGGTTACAGAGATAGTGAGGGGTGTAGGAGCTGGAGGAGGTTACAGAGATAGGGAGGTGTGTTGGTGCTGGAGGAGGTTACAGAGATAGGGAGGGGTGTAGGGGCTGGAGGAGGTTACAGAGATGGGGAGGGTTGTAGAGGGCTAGAGGAGGTTACAGAGATAGGGAGGGGTGTAGGTGGCTGGAGGAGATTACAGAGATGGGGAGGTGTGTTGGTGCTGGAGGAGGTTACAGAGAGAGGGAGGGGTGTAGGGGTTGGAAGAGGTTACAGAGATACGGAGGGGTGTAGCGGCTGGAGGAGGTTACAGAGATAGGGAGCGGTGTAGGGGCTGGAGGAGGTTACAGAGATAGGGAGGGGTGTAGGGGCTGGAGGAGGTTACAGAGATAGGGAGGGTGTAGGGGCTGGAGGAGGTTACAGAGATAGGGAGGGGTGTAGGGGCTGGAGGATGTTACAGAGATAGGGAGGGGTTTAGGATCTGGAGGAGGTTACAGAGATAGGGAGGGTTGCAGGGGCTGGAGGCGGTTACAGAGATAGGGAGGGTTGTAGGGGGCTCGAGGAGGTTACGGAGATTGCGAGGGGTGTAGGGGGCTGGAGGAGGTTACAGAGTTAGGGAGGGTTATAGTGTCCGGAGGAGTTTACAGCGATAGGGAGTGTTGTAGGTGCTGGAGGAGGTTACAGAGATAGTGAGGGGTGTATGGGCTGGAGGAGGTTACAGAGATAGGGAGGGGTGTAGGGGCTGGAGGAGGTTACAGAGATAGGGAGGGGTGTAGGGGCAGGAGGAGGTTACAGAGATAGGGAGGGGTGTAGGGGCTGGAGGAGGTTACAGAGATAGGGAGGGGTGTAGGGGCTGGAGGAGGTTACAGAGATCGGGAGGGGTGTAGGGGGCTGGAGGAGGTTACAGAGATAGGGAGGGGTGTAGGGGGCTGGAGGAGGTTACAGAGATAGGGAGGGGTGTAGGTGGCTGGAGGAGATTACAGAGATGGGGAGGTGTGTTGGTGCTGGAGGAGGTTACAGAGAGAGGGAGGGGTGTTGGTCCTGGAGGAGGTTAAAGAGATAGGGAGGGGTGTAGGGGGCTGAGGAGGTTACAGAGATAGGGAGGGGTGTAGGGGCTGGAGGAGGTTACAGAGATAGGGAGGGGAGCAGGGGGCTGGAGGAGGTTACAGAGATAGGGAGGGTTTTAGGGGCTGGAGGACGTTACAGAGATAGGGAGGGGTGTAGGGGCTGGAGGAGGTTACAGAGATAGGGAGGGGTGATGGGGGCTGGAGGAGGTTACAGACATAGGGAGGGGTGTAGGGTCTGGAGGAGGTTACAGAGATAAGGAGGGGCGTAGGGGGCTGGAGGAGGTTACAGAGATAGGGAGGTGCGTAGGGGGCTGGAGGAGGTTACAGAGATAGGGAGGTGCATAGGGGGCTGGAGGAGGTTACAGAGATAGGGAGGTGCGTAGGGGGCTGGAGGAGGTTACAGAGATAGGGAGGTGCGTAGGGGGCTGGAGGAGGTTACAGAGATAGGGAGGGTTGTAGGGGCTGGAGGATGTTACAGAGATAGGGAGGGGTGTATGGGTTGGAGGAGGTTACAGAGATAGGGATGGGTGTTGGGTTTGGAGGAGGTTACAGAGATAGGGAGGGGTGCAGGGACTGGTGGAGGTTGCAGAGATAGGGAGGGCTGTAGGGGTCTGGAGGAGGTTACAGAGATAGGGATGGGTGTAGGGGCTGGAGGAGGTTACAGAGATAGGGGTGTAGGGCCTGGAGGAGGTTACAGAGATAGGGAGGGGTGTAGGGGCTGGAGGAGGTTACAGAGATAGGGAGGGGTGTCGGGTCTGGAGGAGGTTACAGAGATAGGGAGGGGTGTAGGGGCTGGAGGAGGTTACAGAGATAGGGAGGGGTGTAGGGGCTGGAGGAGGTTACAGAGATAGGGAGGGGTGTAGGGGCTGGAGGCGGTTACAAGGATAGGGAGGGGAGTAGGGGCTGGAGGAGGTTACAGAGATCGGGAGGTGTGTAGGGGCTGGAGGAGGTTACAGAGATAGGGAGAGATGTAGGGGCTGGAGGACGTTACAGAGATAGGGAGGGTTGTAGGGGGGTGGAGGAGGTTACAGAGATAGGGAGGGGTGAAGGTGCTGGAGGAGGTTACAGAGATAGGGAGGGGTGTAGGGAGGGGAGGAGGTTACAGAGATAGGGAGCGGTGTAGGGGGCTGGAGGAGGTAATAGAGATAGGGAGGGTTGTAGGGGCTGGAGGAGGTTACAGAGATAGGGAGGGAGTAGGGGCTGGAGGAGGTTACAGAGATAGGGAGGGTTGCAGGGGCTGGAGGCGGTTACAGAGTTAGGGAGGGGTGTAGGGGGATGGAGGAGGTTATGGAGATTGCGAGGGGTTAGGGGGCGGGAGGAGGTTACAGAGATAGGGAGGGGTGTAGGGGCTGGAGGAGGTTACAGAGATAGGGAGGGGTGTAGGGGCTGGAGGAGGTTACAGAGATAGAGAGGGGTGTAGGGGCTGGAGGAGGTTACAGAGATAGGGAGGGTTGTAGGGGCTGGAGGATGTTACAGAGATAGGGAGGGGTGTAGGGGCTGGAGCAGGTTACAGAGATAGGGAGGGTGTAGGGGCTGGAGGAGGTTTATGAGATAGGAAGGTTTGTAGGTGCTGGAGGAGGTTAAAGGGATAGGGAGGGGTGTAGCGGGCTGGAGGAGGTTACAGAGATAGGCAGGGTTGTAGGCGCTGGAGGAGGTAACAGAGATAGGGAGGGGTGTCGGGGCTGGAGGAGGTTACAGAGAAAGGGAGGGGTGTAGGGGCTGGAGAAGGTTATAGAGATAGAGAGGGGTGTAGCGGCTGGAGGAGGTTACAGAGATAGGGAGGGTGTAGGGGCTGGAGGAGATTACAGAGATAGGGAGGGGTGTAGGGGCTGGAGGAGGTTACAGAGATAGGGAGGGGTGTAGGGGCTGGAGGGGGTTAGAGAGAGAGGGAGGGTTGTAGGGGCTGGAGGAGTTTACAGAGATAGGGAGGGTTGTAGGGGCTGGAGGAGGTTACAGAGATAGGGAGTGATGTAGGGGCTGGAGGAGGTTACAGAGATAGGGAGGGGTGTTGGGAGCTGGAGGAGGTTACAGACATAGGGAGGGGTGTAGAGTCTGGAGGAGGTTACAGAGATAGGGAGGAGTGTCGGGGCTGGAGGAGGTAACAGAGATAGGGAGGTGTGTAGGGGCTGGAGGAGGTTACAGTGATAGGGAGGGGTGTAGGGGCTGGAGGAGGTTACAGAGATAGGGAGGGGTGTAGGGGCAGGAGGAGGTTACAGAGATAGGGAGTGTTGTAGGGGCTGGAGGAGGTTACAGAGATAGAGAGGGTCTAGGTGCTGGAGGATGTTACAGAGATAGGGAGGGGTGTAGGGGGCTGGAGGAGGTTACAGAGATAGGGAGGGGTGTAGGGGCTGGAGGAGGTTACAGAGATAGGGAGGGGTGTAGGGGGCAGGAGGAGGTTACAGAGATAGGGAGGGGTGTAGGGGCTGGAGGAGGTTACAGAGATAGGGAGTGGTGTAGGGGCTGGAGGAGGTTACAGGGATAGGGATGTTTGTAGGGGCTGGAGGAGGTTACAGAGATACGGAGTGGTGTAGGGTGCTGGAGGAGGTTACAGAGATAGGGAGGGGTGTAGGGGCTGGAGGAGGTTACAGAAATAGGGAGGGGTGATGGGGGCTGGAGGAGGTTACAGAGATAGGGAGTGGTGTAGGGTGCTGGAGGAGGTTACAGAGATAGGGAGGGGTATAGTGGCTAGAGGAGGTTTATGAAATTGGGAGGGGTTGCAGGGGATGGAGGAGGTTACAGACATCGGGAGGTGTGTAGGGGCTGGAGGAGGTTACAGAGATAGGGAGAGATGTAGGGGCTGGAGGACGTTACAGAGATAGGGAGGGTTGTAGGGGGGTGGAGGAGGTTACAGAGATAGGGAGGGGTGAAGGTGCTGGAGGAGGTTACAGAGATAGGGAGGGGTGTAGGGAGGGGAGGAGGTTACAGAGATAGGGAGGGGTGTATGGGGCTGGAGGAGGTTATAGAGATTAGGGAGGGGTGTAGGGGCTGGAGGAGGTTACAGAGATAGGGAGGGTGTAGGGGCTGGAGGAGGTTACAGAGATAGGGAGGGGTGTAGGGGCTGTAGGAGTTTACAGAGATCGGGAGGGGTGTAGGGGCTGGAGGAGGTTACAGAGATAGGGAGGGTTGCAGGGGCTGGAGGCGGTTACAGAGTTAGGGAGGGGTGTAGGGGGCTGGAGGAGGTTACGGAGATTGCGAGGGGTTAGGGGGCGGGAGGAGGTTACAGAGATAGAGAGGGGTGTAGGGGCTGGAGGAGGTTACCGAGATAGGGAGAGGTGTAGGGGCTGGAGGAGGTTACAGAGATAGGGAGGGGTGTAGGGGCTGGAGGAGGTTACAGAGATAGAGAGGAGTGTAGGGGCTGGAGGAGGTTACAGAGATAGGGAGGGGTGTAGGGGCTGGAGGAGGTTACAGAGATAGGGAGAGGTGTAGGGGCTGGAGGAGGTTACAGAGATAGGGAGGGGTGTAGGGGCTGGAGGAGGTTACAGAGATAGGGAGGGGTGTAGGGGTTGGAGGAGGTTACAGAGATAGGGAGGGGTGTAGGGGCTGGAGGAGGTTACAGAGATAGAGAGGGGTGTAGGGGCTGGAGGAGGTTACAGAGATAGGGAGGGGTGTAGGGGCTGGAGGGGGTTACAGAGAGAGGGAGGGTTGTAGACGGCAGGAGTAGTTTACAGAGATAGGGAGGGTTGTAGGGGCTGGAGGAGGTTACAGAGATAGGGAGGGATGTAGGGGCTGGAGGAGGTTACAGAGATAGGGAGGGGTGTTGGGAGCTGGAGGAGGTTTCAGACATAGGGAGGGGTGTAGAGTCTGGAGGAGGTTACAGAGATAGGGAGGAGTGTAGGGGCTGGAGGAGGTTACAGTGATAGGGAGGGGTGTAGGGGCAGGAGTAGTTTACAGAGATAGGGAGTGTTGTAGGGGCTGGAGGAGGTTACAGAGATAGGGAGGGGTGTAGGGGGCTGGAGGAGGTTACAGAGATAGGGAGGGGTGTAGGGGCTGGAGGAGGTTACAGAGATAGGGAGGGGTGTAGGGGGCAGGAGGAGGTTACAGAGATAGGGAGGGGTGTAGGGGCTGGAGGAGGTTACAGAGATAGGGAGTGGTGTAGGGGCTGGAGGAGGTTACAGGGATAGGGATGTTTGTAGGGGCTGGAGGAGGTTACAGAGATAGGGAGTGGTGTAGGGTGCTGGAGGAGGTTACAGAGATAGGGAGGGGTGTAGGGGCTGGAGGAGGTTACAGAGATAGGGAGGGGTGTAGGGGGCTGGAGGAGGTTACAGAGATAGGGAGGGGTATAGGGGGCTGGAGGAAGTTAGAGAGATAGGGAGGGGTGTAGGGGCTGGAGGAGGTTTATGAGATAGGGAGGGTTGTAGATGCTGGAGGAGGTTACAGAGATAGGTAGGTTGTAGGGGATGGAGGAGGTTACAAAGATAGGGAGTGTTGTAGGGGGCTGGAGGTGGTTACAGCGATAGGGAGGGTTGTAGGTGCTGGAGGAGGTTACAGAGATAGGGAGGGGTGTAGTGGCTGGAGAAATTTAAAGAGATAGGGAGGGGTGTAGGGGGCTGGAGGGGGTTACAGAGAGAGGGAGGGGTGTAGTGGGCTGGAGGAGGTCACAGAGATAGGGAGGGGTGAGGGGGCTGGAGGAGGTCACAGAGATAGGGAGGGGTGTAGTGGGCTGGAGGAGGTTACAGAGATAGGGAGGTGTGTAGGGGGCTGGAGGAGGTCACAGAGATAGGGAGGGGTGAGGGGGCTGGAGGAGGTCACAGAGATAGGGAGGGGTGCAGGGGCTGGAGGAGGTTACAGAGATAGGGGGGGGTGTAGGGGCTGGAGGAGGTTACAGAGATTGGGAGGGGTGTAGTGGGCTGGAGGAGGTTACAGAGATAGGAAGGGGTGTAGGGGGCTGGAGGAGGTCACAGTGATAGGGAGGGGTGAGGGGGCTGGAGGAGATCACAGAGATAGGGAGGGGTGCAGGGGCTGGAGGAGGTTACAGAGATAGGGAGGGGTGTAGGGGCTGGAGGAGGTTACAGAGATAGGGAGGGGTGTAGGGGCTGGAGGGGGTTCCAGAGAAAGGGGCGGGTGTCTGAGCTGGAGGAGTTTACAGAGATAGGGAGGGGTGTAGGGAGCAGGAGGAGGTTACAGAGATAGGGAGGGGTGTAGGGGCTGGAGGAGGTTACAGAGATAGGGAGGGGTGTAGGGGCTGGAGGAGGTTACGGAGATAAGGAGGGGAGTAGGGGCTGGAGGAAGCTACAGAGATAGGGAGGTGTGTAGGGGGCTGGAGGAGGTTACAGAGATAGGGAGGGGTGTAGGGGCTGGAGGAGATTACAGAGATAGGGAGGGGTGTAGGGGCTGCAGGAGGTTACAGAGATAGGGAGGGGTGTAGGGGCTGGAGGAGGTTACAGAGATAGGGAGGGGTGTAGGGGGCTGGAGGAGGTTACAGAGATAGGGAGGGTTGCAGGGGCTGGAGGAGGTTACAGAGATAGGGAGGGGTGTAGGGGGCTGGAGGAGGTTACAGGGATAGGGAGGGGTGTAGGGGGCTGGAGGAGGTTACAGAGATAGGGAGGGGTGTAGGGGCTGGATGAGAATACAGAGTTAGGGAGTGTTGTAGTGGCTGGAGGAGGTTACAGAGATAAGGAGGGGTGCAGGGTGCAGGAGGAGGTTACAGAGATAGGGAGGGGTGTAGGGGCTGGAGGAGGTTACAGAGATAGGGAGGGGTGTAGGGGCTGGAGAAGGTTACAGAGGTAGGGAGGGGTGTAGAGGCTGGAGGAGGTGACAGAGATAGTGAGGGGTGTAGGGGGCTGGAGGAGGTTACAGAGATATGGAGGGGTGTACGGGCTGGAGGAGGTTACGGAGACAGGGAGGGGTGTAGGGGCTGGAGGAAGTTACAGAGATAGGGAGGGGTATAAGGGTCTGGAGGAAGTTACAGTGATATGGAGGTGTGTAGGGGCTGGAGGAGGTTACAGGGATAGGGAGGGGTGTAGGAGCTGGAGGAGGTTACAGAGATAGGGAGGGGTGAAGGGGCTGGAGGAGGTTACAGAGAAAGGGAGGTGTGTAGGGGGCTGGAGGATATAACAAAGAGAGGGAGGGTTGTAAGGGTCTGGAGGAGGTTACAGAGATAGGGAGGTGTGTAGGGGGCTGGAGCAGGTTGCAGAGATAGGGAGGGTTGTAGATGGGCTGGAGGAGGTTACGGAGACAGGGAGGGGTGTAGGGGCTGGAGGAGGTTACAGAGATAGGGAGGGGTATAAGGGTCTGGAGGAAGTTACAGAGATATGGAGGTGTGTAGGGGCTGGAGGAGGTTACAGAGATAGGGAGGGGTGTAGGGGCTGGAGGATGTTACAGAGATAGGGAGGGGTGAAGGGGCTGGAGGAGGTTACAGAGATAGGGAGGTGTGTAGGGGGCTGGAGGATATAACAAAGAGAGGGAGGGTTGTAAGGGTCTGGAGGAGGTTACAGAGATAGGGAGGTGTGTCGGGGGCTGGAGCAGGTTGCAGACATATGGAGGGATGGAGGGGACTGGATGAGGTCACATAGATAGGGAGGGGTGTATGGGGTGGTGGAGTTTCCAGAGATAGGGAGTGTTGTTGGGACTGGAGGAGGTTGAAGAGATAGGAAGGTTTGTAGGTTCCTGGATTTGATCACAGAGTTAGGGAGGGGTTTCGAGGCTGGAGGAGTTTACAGAGATAGGGAGGGTTGTAGGGACTGGAGGGATGACAGAGACTGGGAGGGGAGTAGGGGGCTGGAGGTGGTTACAGAGATAGGGAGGGGTGTCGGGTCTGGATGAGGTTACAGAGATAGGTAGGGGTGGAGGGGCTGGAGGAGGTTACAGAGATAGGGAGGGGTGGAGGGGCTGGAGGAGGTTACAGAGATAGGGAGGGGTGTAGGGGCTGGAGGAGGTTACAGAGATAGGGAGGGGTGTAGGGGTTGGAGGAGGTTACAGAGATAGGGAGGGGTGAAGGGGGCTGGAGGAGGTTACAGAGATAGGGAGGGGTGTAGGGGCTGGAGGAGGTTACAGTGATAGGGAGGGGTGTAGGGGCTGGCAGATGTTACAGAGATAGGGAAGGATGTAGGGGCTGGAGGAGTTTACAGAGATAGGGAGGGGTGTTGGGTGCTGGAGGAGGTTACAGACATAGGGAGGGGTGTAGAGTCTGGAGGAGGTTACAGAGATAGGGAGGGGTGTTGGGGCAGGAGGAGGTTACAGAGATAGGGAGGGTTATAGGGGCTGGAGGAGGTTACAGAGATAGGGAGGGTTGTAGGGGCTGGAGGAGGTTACAGAGATAGGGACGGGTGTAGGGGCTGGAGGAGGTTACAGAGATAGGGAGGGGTGTAGGGACTGGAGGAGGTTACAGAGATAGGGAGGGGTGTAGGGACTGGAGGAGGTTACAGAGATAGGGAGGGGTGTAGGTGCTGGAGGAGGTTACAGAGATAGGGAGGTGTATAGGGGCTGGAGGAGATTACAGAGATAGGGAGGGGTGTAGGCGCTATAGGAGGTTACAGAGATAGGGAGGGGTGTAGGGGCTGGAGGTTGTTATAGTGATAGGGGATTTTGTAGGGGTCCGGTTGGGGTAAAAGAGAGAGGGAGGGTTGTAGAGGGCAGGAGTAGGTTGCAGAGATAGTGATGGTTGTAGGGACTGGAGGAGTTTACAGAGTTAGGGAGGGGTGTAGGGTCTTGAGGAGTTCACAGAGATAGGGCGGTTTGTAGGTGCTGGAGAAGGTTACAGAAATAGGGAGGGGTGTAGGGGCCTGGAGAATGTTACAGAGATAGGGAGGGATGTAGGGGCTGGAGGAGGTTACAGAGATAGGGAGGGGTGTAGTGGCTGGAGGAGATTACATAGATAGGGAGGGGTGTAGGGGCTGGAGGAGGTTACAGGGATAGGGATGTTTGTAGGGGCTGGAGGAGGTTACAGAGATAGGGAGGGGTGTCGGGACTGGAGGAGTTAACAGAGATAGGGAGGGTTATGGGGCTGGAGGAGGTTACAGAGATAGGGAGTGGTCTAGGGGCTCGAGGAGTTTACAGAGATAGGGAGGGGTGTAGGGGCTGGAGGAGGTTACAGAGATAGGGAGGGGTGTAGGGGCTGGAGGAGGTTACAGGGATACGGATGTTTGTAGGGGCAGGAGGAGGTTACAGAGATAGGGAGGGGTGTAGGGGCTGGAGGAGGTTACAGGGATAGGGAGGGGTTTTGGGGCTGGAAGAGGTTATAGAGATAGGGAGGGGTGTAGGGGCTGGAGGAGGTTACAGGGATAGGGATGTTTGTAGGGGCTGGTGGAGGTTACAGAGATAGGGAGGGGTGTAGGGGCTGGAGGAGGTTACAGATATAGGGAGGGGTGAAGGGGGCGGAGGAGGTTATAAAGATAGGGAGGGGTGTACGGACTGGATGTTGGTACAGAGATAGGGAGTGTTGTATGGGTCCGGAGGGTGTTACAGAGATAGGGAGGGGTGTAGGGGGCTGGAGGACGTCACAGAGATAGGGAGGGTTGAGGGGGCTGGAGGAGGTCACAGAGATAGGGAGGGGTGCAGGGGCTGGAGGAGGTTACAGAGATAGGTAGGGGTGTAGGGTCTGGAGGAGGTTACAGAGATAGGGAGGGATGTAGGGGCTGGAGGAGGTTACAGAGATAGGGAGGGGTGCAGGGGCTGGAGGAGGTTACAGAGATAGGGAGGGTTGCAGGGTGCTGGAGGAGGTCACAGAGGTAGGGAGGGGTGCAGGGGCTGAAGGAGGTTACAGAGATAGGGAGGGGTGTAGGGGCTGGAGGAGGTGACAGAGATAGGGAGGGTGTAGGGGCTGGAGGAGGTTACAGAGATAGGGAGGGGTGTAGGGGCTGGAGGAGGTTACAGAGATAGGGTGGGGTCTAGGGGCTGGAGGAGTTTACAGAGATAGGGAGGGGTGTAGGGGCTGGAGGATGTGACTGAGATAGGGAGTGGTGTAGGGGCTGGAGGAGGTGACAGAGATAGGGAGGGGTGTAGGTGGCTGGAGGAGGTTACAGAGATAGGGAGGGGTGTAGATGGGCTGGAGGAGGTTACAGAGACAGGGAGGGCTGTAGGGGTTGGAGGATGTTACAGAGATAGGGAGGGATGTAGGGGGCTGAAGGAGGTTACAGAGATAGGGAGGGGTTTAGGGAGCTGGAGGAGGTTACAGAGACAGGGAGGGATGTAGGGGCTGGAGGAGGTTACGGAGATAGGGCGGGGTGTAGGGGCTGGAGGAGGTTACAGTGACAGGGAGGGATGTAGGTTCTGGAGGAGGTTACAGAGATAGGGAGGGGTGTAGGGGCTGGAGGAGGTGACAGAGATAGGGAGGGTGTAGGGGCTGGAGGAGGTTACAGAGATAGGGAGGGGTGTCGGGGGCTGGAGGAGGTTACAGAGATAGGGTGGGGTCTAGGGGCTGGAGGAGTTTACAGAGATAGGGAGGGGTGTAGGGGCTGGAGGATGTTACAGAGATAGGGAGTGGTGTAGGGGCTGGAGGAGGTGACAGAGATAGGGAGGGGTGTAGGGGGCTGGAGGAGGTACAGAGATAGGGAGCGGTGTAGATGGGCTGGGGGAGGTTACAGAGACAGGGAGGGCTGTAGGGGCTGGAGGATGTTACAGAGATAGGGAGGGATGTAGGGGGCTGAAGGAGGTTACAGAGATAGGGAGGGGTTTAGGGAGCTGGAGGAGGTTACAGAGACAGGGAGGGATGTAGGGGCTGGAGGAGGTTACAGAGATAGGGAGGGGTGTAGGGGCTGGAGGAGGTTACAGTGACAGGGAGGGATGTAGGTTCTGGAGGAGGTTACAGAGATAGGGAGGGGTGTAGGGGCTGGAGAAGGTTACAGATAGGGAGGGGTGTAGGGGCTGGAGGAGGTTACAGAGATAGGGAGGGGTGGAGGAGGTTACAGAGATAGGGAGGGTTATAAGGTTCTGGAGGAAGTTACAGAGATAGGGAGGGGTGTAGGGGCTGGAGGAGGTTACAGAGATAGGGAGGGTTGTAGAGACTGGAGGAGGTTACAGAGATAGGGACGGGTGTAGTGGCTGGAGGAGATTACAGAGATGGGGACGGGTGTAGGGGGGTCTGGAGGAGGTTACAGAGATAGGGAGGGGTGTAGGGGCTGGAGGAGGTTACAGGGATACGGATGTTTGTAGGGGCTGGAGGAGTTTACAGAGATAGGGAGGGGTGTAGGGGCTGGAGGAGGTTACAGTGATAGGGAGGGGTGTAGGGGCTGGAAGAGGTTATAGAGATAGGGAGGGGTGTAGGGGGCTGGAGGAGGTTACAGAGATAGGGAGGGGTATAGGGGGCTGGAGGAGGTTAGAGAGATAGGGAGGGGTGTAGGGGCTGGAGGAGGTTACAGAGATAGGGGTGTAGGGGCTGGAGGAGTTTACAGGGATAGGGATGTTTGTAGGGGCAATTGGAGGTTACAGAGATAGGGAGGGGTGTAGGGGCTGGAGGAGGTTACAGATATATGGAGGGGTGAAGGGGGCGGAGGAGGTTATAATGATAGGGAGGGGTGTACGGGCTGGATGTTGGTACAGAGATAGGGAGTGTTGTATGGGTCCGGAGGGTGTTACAGAGATAGGGAGGGGTGTAGGGGGCTGGAGGACGTCACAGAGATAGGGAGGGTTGAGGGCGCTGGAGGAGGTCACAGAGATAGGGAGGGGTGCAGGGGCTGGAGGAGGTTACAGAGATAGGGAGGGGTGTAGGGTCTGGAGGAGGTTACAGAGATAGGGAGGGATGTAGGGGCTGGAGGAGGTTACAGAGATAGGGAGGGGTCTAGGGGCTGGAGGAGGTTACAGAGATAGGGATGGTTGCAGGGTGCTGGAGAAGGTCACAGAGGTAGGGAGGGGTGCAGGGGCTGAAGGAGGTTACAGAGATAGGGAGGGGTGTAGGGGCTGGAGGAGGTGACAGAGATAGGGAGGGTTGTAGGGGCTGGAGGATGTTACAGAGATAGGGAGTGGTGTAGGGGCTGGAGGAGGTGACAGAGATAGGGAGGGGTGTAGGGGGCTGGAGGAGGTTACAGAGATAGGGAGGGGTGTAGATGGGCTGGAGGAGGTTACAGAGACAGGGAGGGTAGTAGGGGCTGGAGGATGTTACAGAGATAGGGAGGGATGTAGGGGGCTGAAGGAGGTTACAGAGATAGGGAGGGGTGTAGGGGCTGGAGGAGGTTACAGAGATAGGGAGGGGTGTAGGGGCTGGAGGAGTTTACAGAGATAGGGAGGGGTTTAGGGAGCTGGATGAGGTTACAGAGACAGGGAGGGATGTAGGGTCTGGAGGAGGTTACAGAGATAGGGAGGGGTGTAGGGGCTGAAGGAGGTTACAGTGACAGGGAGGGATGTAGGTTCTGGAGGAGGTTACAGAGATAGGGAGGGGTGTAGGGCCTGGAGGAGGTGACAGAGATAGGGAGGGGTGTAGGGGCTGGAGGAGTTTACAGAGATAGGGAGGGGTGTAGGGGCTGGAGGATGTTACAGAGATAGGGAGTGGTGTAGGGGCTGGAGGAGGTTACAGAGATAGGGAGGGGTGTAGGGGGCTTGAGGAGGTTACAGAGATAGGGAGGGGTGTAGATGGGCTGGAGGAGGTTACAGAGACAGGGAGGGCTGTAGGGGCTGGAGGATGTTACAGAGATAGGGAGGGATTTAGGGGCTGAAGGAGGTTACAGAGATAGGGAGGGGTTTAGGGATCTGGAGGAGGTTACAGAGACAGGGCGGGATGTAGGGGCTGGAGGAGGTTACAGAGATAGGGAGGGGTGTAGGGGCTGGAGGAGGTTACAGTGACAGGGAGGGATGTAGGTTCTGGAGGAGGTTACAGAGATAGGGAGGGGTGTAGGGGCTGGAGAAGGTTACAGATAGGGAGGGGTGTAGGGGCTGGAGGAGGTTACAGAGATAGGGAGGGGTGGAGGGGTGGAGGAGGTTACAGAGATAGGGAGGGTTATAAGGGTCTGGAGGAAGTTACAGAGATAGGGAGGGGTGTAGGGGCTGGAGGAGGTTACAGAAATAGGGAGGGTTGTAGCGACTGGAGGAGGTTACAGAGATAGGGACGGGTGTAGTGGCTGGAGGAGGTTACAGAGATGGGGACGGGTGTAGGGGGGTCTGGAGGAGGTTACAGAGATAGGGAGGGGTGTAGGGGCTGGAGGAGATGACAGAGATAGGGAGGGGTGTAGATGGGCTGGAGGATGTTGAAGAGATAGGGAGGGGTGTAGGGGGATGGAGGAGGTTACAGAGATAGGGAGGGGTGTAGGGGCTGGAGGAGGTTACAGAGATAGGGAGTGGTGTCGGGGCTGGAGCAGGTTACAGAGTTAGGGAGGGGTGCAGGGGGATGGAGGAGGTTACAGAGATAGGGAGGGATGTAGGGGCTGGAGGAGGTTACAGAGATAGGGAGGGGTGTAGATGGGCTGGAGGAGGTTACACAGATAGGGAAGGGTGTAGGGGGCTGGAGGAGGTTACAGAGATAGGGAGGGGTGTAGGGGCTGGAGGACGTGACAGAGATAGGGAGGGGTGTAGATGGGCTGGAGGAGGTTGAGGAGATAGGGAGGGTTGTAGGTGCCTGGATTAGATTACAGAGTTAGGGTGGGGTTTAGAGGCTGGAGGAGTTTACAGAGATAGGGAGGGTTGTAGGGACTGGAGGGATGACAGAGACTGGGAGGGGATTAGGGGGCTGGAGGTGGTTACAGAGATAGGGAGGGGTGTCAGGCCTGGAGGAGGTTACAGAGATAGGGAGGGTTATGGGGCTTGAGGAGGTTACAGAGATACGGAGTGGTGTAGAGGCTGGAGGAGTTTACAGAGATAGGGAGGGGTGTAGGTGATGGAGGATGTTACAGAGATAGGGAGGGTGTAGGGGCTGGAGGAGGTTACAGAGATAGGGAGGGATGTAGAGGGCTGGAGGAGGTTACAGATAAGGGAGGGGAGTCGGGGGCTGGAGGAGGTTACAGAGATAGGGAGGGGTGTAGGGGCTGGAGGAGGTTACAGAGATAGGGAGGGGTGTAGGGTCCAGAGGAGGTTAGAGAGATAGGGAGTGTTGTAGGGGCTGGAGGATGTTACAGAGATAGGGATGGGTGTAGGGGGCTGGAGGATGTTACAGAGATAGGGAGGGGTGTAGGGGATGGAGAGGGTTACAGAGATAGTGAGGTTTGTAGGGGCTGGAGGCGGTTACAGAGAAAGGGAGGTTTGTAGGGTCTGGTGGAGGTTACAGAGATAGGGAGGGGTGTAGTGGGCTGGAGGAGGTTACAGAGATAGGGAGGGGTGTAGGGCGCTGGTGGAGGTTACAGAGTTTGGGAGGGGTGCTGGGGCTGGAGGAGGTTACAGAGATAGGGAGGGGTGCTGGGGCTGGATGAGATTACAGAGATAGGGAGGGGTGCAGGGTGCAGGAGGAGGTTACAGAGATAGGGAGGGGTGCAGGGGCTGGAGGAGGTTACAGAGATAGGGAGGGGTGTAGGGGCTGGAGGAGGTGACAGAGATAGGGAGGGTGTAGGGGCTGGAGGTGTTTACAGAGATAGGGAGGGGTGTAGGGGCTGGAGGAGGTTACAGAGATAGGGAGGGGTGTAGGGGCTGGAGGAAGTTACAGAGATAGGGAGGGGTGTAGGGGCTGGAGGAGGTTACAGAGATAGGGAGGGGTGTAGGGGCTGGAGGAAGTTACAGAGATAGGGAGGGCTGTCGGGGGCTGGAGGAGTTTACAGAGATAGGGATGGGTGTAGGGGCTGGAGGAAGTTACAGAGATAGGGAGGGGTGTAGGGGATAGAGGAAGTTACAGAGATAGGGAGGGGTGTAGGGGCTGCATGAGGTTACAGAGTTAGGGAGGGGTGTAACGGCTGGAGGAGGTTACAGAGATAGGGAGGGGTGTAGGGGCTGGAGGCGGTTACAGAGATAGGGAGGGGTGTAGGGGATAGAGGAGGTTACAGAGATAGGGAGGGGTGTAGGGACTGGAGGAGGTTACAGAGATAGGGAGGGGTGTAGGGTGCTGGAGGAGGTTACAGAGATAGGGAGGGGCATAGGGGGCTGGAGGAGGTTACAGAGATAGGGAGCGGTGTATGGGCTGGAGGAGGTTACAGAGATAGGGAGGGGTGTAGTTGCTGGAGGAGGTTACAGAGATAGGGAGGGGTGTCGGTGCTGGAGGAGGTTACAGAGATAGGGAGGGTTGTAAGGGGCTGGAGGAGGTTACAGAGAAAGGGAGGGGTGTAGGGGCTGGAGGAGGTTACAGAGATAGGGAGGGGAGTAGGGGCTGGAGGAGCTTACAGAGATAGAGAGGGGTGTAGGGGCTGGAGGAGGTTACAGAGATAGGGAGGTTGTAGGGGCTGGAGGAGGTTACAGGGATAGGGAGGGGTGTAGAGGGGCTGGAGGAGGTTACAGAGATAGGGAGGGGTGTAGGGGCTGGAGGAGGTTACAGAGATAGGGAGGGGTGTAGGGGCTGGAGGAGGTTACAGAGATCGGGAGGGGTGTAGGGGGCTGGAGGCGGTGACAGAGATAGGGAGAGTTGTAGGGGCTTTAGGGGGTTACAGAGATAGGGAGGGGTGTAGAGGGGCTGGAGGAGGTTACAGAGATAGGGAGGGGTGTTGGGGCTGGAGGAGGTTACAGAGATAGGGAGGAGTGTAGGGTGCTGGAGGAGGTTACAGAGATAGGGAGGGGTGTAGGGGGCTGGAGGAGGTTACAGAGATAGGGAGGGGTGCAGGGGGGCTGGATGAGTTTACAGAGATAGGGAGGGGTGTAGGGGGCTGCAGGTGGTTACTAAGATAGGGAGGGGTGTGGGGGCCTGGAGGAGTTTACAGAGATAGGGAGGGGTGTAGGGACTGCAGGAGGTTACAGAGATAGGGAGGGATGTATGGGCTGGAGGAGGTTACAGAGATAGGGAGGGGTGTAGGGGCTGGAGGAGGTGACAGAGATAGGGATGGTGTAGGGGCTGGAGGAGTTTACAGAGATAGGGAGAGGTGTAGGGGCTGGAGGTGTTTACAGAGATAGGCAGGGTTGTAGAGGGGCTGGAGGATGTTACAGAGATAGGGTGGGGTGTAGGGGCCAGAGGAGGTGACAGAGATAGGGAGGGGTGTAGGGGCTGGAGGAGGTTACAGAGATAGGGAGGGTTTTATGGGCTGGAGGAGGTTACAGAGATAGGGAGGGGTGTAGGGGCTGGAGGAGGTGACAGAGATAGGGAGGGTGTAGGGGCTGGAGGAGGTGACAGAGATAGGGAGGGGTGTTGATGGGCTGGAGGAGGTTGCAGAGATAGGGAGGGGTGTAGGGGCTGTAGGAGTTTACAGAGATAGGGAGGGGTGTAGTGGGCAGGAGGAGGTTACAGAGATAGGGAGGGGTGTAGAGGGGCTGGAGGAGGTGACAGAGATAGGGAGGGGTGTAGGGGGCTGGAGGAAGTTACAGAGATAGGGATGGTGTAGGGGCTGGAGGAGGTTACAGAGATAGGGAGGGGTGTAGGGGCTGGAGGAGGTTACAGAGATAGAGAGGGGTGTAGGGGCTGGAGGAGGTTACAGAGATAGGGAGGGGTGTAGCGGCTGGAGGAGGTTACAGAGATAGGGAGGGGTGTACGGGCTGGAGGAGGTTACAGAGATAGGGAGGGGTGTAGGGGCTGGAGGAGGTTACAGAGATAGAGAGGGGTGTAGGGGCTGGAGGTGGTTACAGAGATAGGGAGTTGTGTAGGGGGCTGGAGCAGGTTACAGAGATAGGGAGGGGTGTAGGGGCTGGAGGAGGTTACAGAGATAGGGAGGGGTGTAGGGGCTGGAGGAGGTTACAGAGATAGGGAGGGGTTTAGGGGGGCTGGAGGAGGTTACAGAGATAGGGAGGGGTGTAGGGGATAGAGGAGGTTACCGAGATAGGTGGGGGTGTAGGCACTGGAGGAGATTGCTGAGATAGGGAGGGGTGTAGGGGGTGGAGGAGGTTACAGAGATAGGGAGGGGTGTAGGGGGCAGGAGGAGGTTACAGAGATAGGGAGGGGTGTAGGGACTGGAGGAGGTTACAGAGATAGGGAGGGGTGTAGGGGCTGGAGGATGTTACAGAGATAGGGAGTGGTGTTGGGGCTGGAGGCGGTTACAGAGATAGGGAGTGGTGTAGGGGCTTGAGTAGGTTACAGAGATAGGGAGGGGTGTAGGGGGCTGGAGGAGGTGACAGAGATAGGGAGGGATGTAGGGGGCTGGAGGAAGTTACAGAGATAGGGAGGGATGTAGGGGGCTGGAGGAGGTTACAGATATAGGGAGGGCTGTAGGGGCCGGAGGAGGTTACAGAGATAGAGAGGGGTGTAGGGGCTGGAGGAGGTTACAGAGATAGGGAGGTGTGTAGGGGGCAGGAGGAGGTTACAGAGATAGGGTGGGTTGTAGGGGCTGGAGGAGGTTACAGAGATAGGGAGGGGTGTAGGGGCTGGAGGATGTTACAGAGATAGGGAGGGGTGTAGGGGCTGGAGGAGGTTATAGAGATAGAGAGGGGTGTAGGGGCTGGAGGAGGTTACAGAGATAGGGAGGGTGTAGGGGCTGGAGGAGGTTACAGAGATAGGGAGGGGTGTAGGGGCTGGAGGAGGTTACAGAGTTAGGGAGGGGTGTAGAGGGGCTGGAGGAGGTTACAGAGATAGAGAGGGGTGTAGGGGCTGGAGGAGGTTACAGAGATCGGGAGGGGTGTAGGGGCTGGAGGAGGTTACAGAGATAGGGAGGGGTGTAGGGGGCTGGAGGAGGTTACAGAGATAGGGAGGGGTGTAGGGGCTGGAGGAGGTTACAGAGATAGGGAGGGGTGTAGGGGCTGGAGGAGGTTACAGAGATAGGGAGGGGTTTAGGGGGGCTGGAGGAGGTGACACAGAGGGGGGGGGGTGTAGGGGCTGGAGGAGGTTACAGAGATAGGGAGGGGTGTAGGGGGCTGGAGGAGGTTACAGAGATAGGGAGGGGTGTAGTGGATAGAGGAGGTTACAGAGATAGGGAGGGTGTAGGGGCTGGAGGAGGTTACAGAGATAGGGAGGGGTGTAGATGGGCTGGAGGAGGTTACACAGATAGGGAGGGGTGTAGGGGGCTGGAGGAGGTTACAGAGATAGGGAGGGGTGTAGGGGCTGGAGGACGTGACAGAGATAGGGAGGGGTGTAGATGGGCTGGAGGAGTTTGAAGAGATAGGGAGGGTTGTAGGTGCCTGGATTAGATTTCAGAGTTAGGGTGGGGTTTAGAGGCTGGAGGAGTTTACAGAGATAGGGAGGGTTGTAGGGACTGGAGGGATGACAGAGACTGGGAGGGGATTAGGGGGCTGGAGGTGGTTACAGAGATAGGGAGGGGTGTCAGGCCTGGAGGAGGTTACAGAGATAGGGAGGGTTATGGGGCTGGAGGAGGTTACAGAGATAGGGAGGGTGTAGGGGCTGGAGGAGGTTACAGAGATAGGGAGGGATGTAGGGGGCTGGAGGAGGTTACAGATAAGGGAGGGGTGTCGGGGGCTGGAGGAGGTTACAGAGATAGGGAGTTGTGTAGGGGGCTGGAGGAGGTTACAGAGATAGGGAGGGGTGTAGGGGCTGGAGGAGGTTACAGAGATAGGGAGGGGTGTAGGGTCCAGAGGAGGTTAGAGAGATAGGGAGTGTTGTAGGGGCTGGAGGATGTTACAGAGATAGGGATGGGTGTAGGGGGCTGGAGGATGTTACAGAGATAGGGAGGGGTGTAGGGGATGGAGAGGGTTACAGAGATAGTGAGGTTTGTAGGGGCTGGAGGCGGTTACAGAGAAAGGGAGGTTTGTAGGGTCTGGTGGAGGTTACAGAGATAGGGAGGGGTGTAGTGGGCTGGAGGAGGTTACAGAGATAGGGAGGGGTGTAGGGCGCTGGTGTAGGTTACAGTGTTTGGGAGGGGTGCTGGGGCTGGATGAGGTTACAGAGATAGGGAGGGGTGCTGGGGCTGGATGAGATTACAGAGATAGGGAGGGGTGCAGGGTGCAGGAGGAGGTTACAGAGATAGGGAGGGGTGCAGGGGCTGGAGGAGGTTACAGAGATAGGGAGGGGTGTAGGGGCTGGAGGAGGTGACAGAGATAGGGAGGGTGTAGGGGCTGGAGGTGTTTACAGAGATTGGGAGGGGTGTAGGGGCTGGAGGAGGTTACAGAGATAGGGAGGGGTGTAGGGGCTGGAGGAAGTTACAGAGATAGGGAGGGGTGTAGGGGCTGGAGGAGGTTACAGAGATAGGGAGGGGTGTCGGGGGCTGGAGGAGGTTACAGAGATAGGGAGGGGTGTAGGGGCTGGAGGAAGTTACAGAGATAGGGAGGGGTGTAGGGGATAGAGGAAGTTACAGAGATAGGGAGGGGTGTAGGTGCTGGAGGAGGTTACAGAGTTAGGGAGGGGTGTAACGGCTGGAGGAGGTTATAGAGATAGGGAGGGGTGTAGGGGCTGGAGGCGGTTACAGAGATAGGGAGGGGTGTAGGGGATAGAGGAGATTACAGAGAAAGGGAGGGTTGTAGGGGCTGGAGGAGGTTACAGAGATAGGGAGGGGTGTAGGGTGCTGGAGGAGGTTACAGAGATAGGGAGGGGCGTAGGGGGCTGGAGGAGGTTACAGAGATAGGGAGAGGTGTAGGGGTTGGAGGAGGTTACAGAGATAGGGATGGGTGTAGGGGCTGGAGGAGATTACAGAGATAGGGAGGGGTGTCGGTGCTGGAGGAGGTTACAGAGATAGGGAGGGGTGTAGGGGGCTGGAGGAGGTTACAGAGATAGGGAGGGGTGTCGGTGCTGGAGGAGGTTACAGAGATAGGAAGGGTTGTAGGGGGCTGGTGGAGGTTACAGTGATAGGGAGGGGTGTAGGGGCTGGAGGAGGTTACAGAGATAGGGAGGGGTGTAGGGGGCTGGAGGAGGTTACAGAGATAGGGAGGGGTGTAGGGGATGGAGGAGGTTACAGAGATAGGGAGGGGTGTAGGGGGCTGGAGGAGGTTACAGAGATAGGGAGGGGTGTAGGGGCTGGAGGAGGTTACAGAGATAGGGAGGGGTGTAGGGGCTTCAGCTGGTTACTAAGATAGGGAGGGGTGTAGGGGCCTGGAGGAGGTTACAGAGATAGGGAGGGGTGTAGGGACTGCAGGAGGTTACAGAGATAGGGAGGGGTATAGGGGCACGAGGATGTTACAGAGATAGGGAGGGATGTATGGGCTGGAGGAGGTTACAGAGATAGGGAGGGGTGTAGGGGCTGGAGGAGGTTACAGAGTTAGGTAGGGGTGTAGTTGTTGGAGGAGGTTACAGAGGGAGGGGTGTAGGGGGCTAGAGGAGGTTACAGAGATAGGGAGGGGTGTAGGGACTGGAGTAGTTTAGAGATATAGGGAGGGGTGTAGGGTCTAGAGGAGGTTACAGAGATAGGGAGGGGTGTAGGGGGCTGGAGTCGGTGACAGAGATAGGGAGGGTTGTAGGGGCTTTAGGGGGTTACAGAGATAGGGAGGGGTGTAGAGGGGCTGGAGGAGGTTACAGAGATAGGGAGGGGTGTTGGGGCTGGATGAGGTGACAGAGATAGGGAGGGGTGAAGGGGGCTGCAGGTGGTTACTAAGATAGGGAGGGGTGTGGGGGCCTGGAGGAGTTTACAGAGATAGGGAGGGGTGTAGGGACTGCAGGAGGTTACAGAGATAGGGAGGGGTATAGGGGCACGAGGATGTTACAGAGATAGGGAAGGATGTATGGGCTGGAGGAGGTTACAGAGATAGGGAGCGGTGTAGGGGCTGGAGGAGGTGACAGAGATAGGGATGGTGTAGGGGCTGGAGGAGTTTACTGAGATAGGGAGAGGTGTAGGGGCTGGAGGTGGTTACAGAGATAGAGAGGGCTGTAGAGGGGCTGGAGGATGTTACAGAGATAGGGTGGGGTGTAGGGGCCAGAGGAGGTGACAGAGATAGGGAGGGGTGTAGGGACTGGAGGAGGTTACAGAGATAGGGAGGGTTTTATGGGCTGGAGGAGTTTACACAGATAGGGAGGGGTGTAGGGGCTGGAGGAGGTGACAGAGATAGGGAGGGTGTAGGGGCTGGAGGAGGTGACAGAGATAGGGAGGGGTGTTGATGGGCTGGAGGAGGTTGCAGAGATAGGGAGGGGTGTAGGGGCTGTAGGAGTTTACAGAGATAGGGAGGGGTGTAGTGGGCAGGAGGAGCTTACAGAGATAGGGAGGGGTGTAGAGGGGCTGGAGGAGGTGAAAGAGATCGGGAGGGGTGTAGGGGGCTGGAGGAAGTTACAGAGATAGGGATGGTGTAGGGGCTGGAGGAGGTTACAGAGATAGGGAGGGGTGTAGGGGCTGGAGGAGGTTACAGAGATAGAGAGGGGTGTAGGGGCTGGAGGAGGTTACAGAGATAGGGAGGGGTGTAGCGGCTGGAGGAGGTTACAGAGATAGGGAGGGGTGTACGGGCTGGAGGAGGTTATAGAGATAGGGAGGGGTGTAGGGGCTGGAGGAGGTTACAAAGATAGAGAGGGGTGTAGGGGCTGGAGTTGGTTACAGAGATAGGGAGGTGTGTAGGGGGCTGGAGCAGGTTACAGAGATAGGGAGGGGTGTAGGGGCTGGAGGAGGTTACAGAGATAGGGAGGGGTGTAGGGGCTGGAGGAGGTTACAGAGATAGGGAGGGGTTTAGGGGTCTGGAGGAGGTTACAGAGTTAGGGAGGTGTGTAGGGGATAGAGGAGGTTACCGAGATAGGGGGGGGTGTAGGCACTGGAGGAGATTGCTGAGATAGGGAGGGGTGTAGGGGGTGGAGGAGGTTACAGAGATAGGGAGGGGTGTAGGGGGCAGGAGGAGGTTACAGAGATAGGGAGGGGTGTACGGACTGGAGGAGGTTACAGAGATAGGGAGGGGTGTAGGGGCTGGAGGATGTTACAGAGATAGGGAGTGGTGTTGGGGCTGGAGGAGGTTACAGAGATAGGGAGGGGTGTAGGGGCTGGAGGAGGTTACAGAGATAGGGAGGGGTGTAGAGGGGCTGGAGGAGGTGACAGAGATAGGGAGGGAAGTAGGGGGCTGGAGGAAGTTACAGAGATAGGGAGGGATGTAGGGGGCTGGAGGAGGTTACAGATATAGGGAGGGCTGTAGGGGCCGGAGGAGGTTACAGAGATAGAGAGGGGTGTAGAGGCTGGAGGAGGTTACAGAGATAGGG
>JANJGN010004030.1:0-37461 GCA_026770705.1 Isurus oxyrinchus
TTAAACAGTGTTAAACAGAGGCAAACAGTGCAAACAGAGGCAAACAGTGTTAAACAGAGGCAAACAGGGTTAAACAGAGGCAAACAGGGTTAAACAGTGTATAACCGAGGCAAACAGGGTAAAACAGTGTTAAACAGAGGCACACAGAGGCAAACAGATGCAAACAGAGGAAAATAGAGGCAAACAGTGGCAAACAGTGGCAAACACTTTAAAAAAGTGGCAAGCAGTGGCAAACAGTGGCAAACAGTGGCAAACAGTGGAAAACAGTGGCAAACAGTGGCAAACAGAGGCAAACAGAGGCAAGCAGAGGCAAACAGAGGCAAACAGAGGCAAACAGAGGCAAACAGACTTACACAGAGGCAAACAGAGTGAAACAGAGGCAAACAGTGTGAGACAGAGGCAAACAGAGGCAAACAAGGGCAAACAGAGGCAAACAGAAGGAAACAGAATGAAACAGAGTGAAACAGAGGCAATCAGAGTTAAACGGAGTGAAATGGAGCTAAACAAAGGCAAACAGAGGCAAACAGTGTTAAACAGAGGCAAACAGAGTGAAACAGAGTTAAACAGTGTTTAACAGAGGAAAACAGTGTTAAACAGAGGCAAACAGTGTTAAACAGAAGCGAGGCAAACTTTGTTAAAGAGAGTCAAACAGGGATAAACAAAGGCAAACAGAGGTAAACAGTGTTAAACAGAGGCAAACAGTGTTAAACAGTGTTAAACAGAGGCAAACAGTGTTAAAGAGAGGCAAACAGAGTTAAACAGTGTTAAACAGAAGCAAACAGTTTTAAACAGAGGCCAACAGTGTTAAACAGAGGAAAACAGGGTTAAACAGAGGCAAACAGAGTTAAACAGTGTTAAACAGAGGTAAACAGTGCTAAACAGAGGCAAACAGTGTTAAACAGAGGCAAACAGGGTTAAACAGAGGCAAACAGGGTTAAACAGTGTATAACCGAGGCAAACAGTGTTAAACAGTGTTAAACAGAGGCAAGCAGAGGCAAACAGAGGCAAACAGATGCAAACAGAGGCAAACAGAGGCAAACAGAGTTAAACAGAGGCAAACAGATTTAAACAGAGGCAAACAGAGTTCAAACGAGGCAAACAGAATTAAGCTGAGGCAAACAGAGTTAAACCGATGCAAACAGAGTTAAGCTGAGGCAAACACAGTTAAACTGAGGCAAACAGAGTTAAACAGAGGCAAACAAAGGTAAAAAGAGTTAAACAGTGTTAAACAGAGGCAAACAGTGTTAAACAGTGCTAAACAGTGTTACACAGTGTTAAACAGTGTTAAACAGTGGCAAACAGTGGCAAACAGTGGCAAACAGTTTTAAATAGTGGCAACCAGAGGCAAACAGAGCAAACAGAGGCAAACTGACTTAAACAGAGGCAAACATTGTTAAACAGAGGCAAACAGAGTTAAACAGATTTAAACAGAGTTAAACAGAGTTAAACAGAGGCAAACAGAGTTAAACAGAGGCAAACAGAGTTAAACAGATGCAAACAGAGTTAAACAGAGGCAAACAGTGTTAAACAGAGGCAAACAGTGCTAAACAGAGGCAAACAGTTTTAAACAGAGGCAAACAGGGTTAAACAGAGGCAAACAGGGTTAAACAGAGGAAAACAGGTTACACAGTGTTAAACCGAGGCAAACAGACTTAAACAGATTCAAACAGAGGCAAACAGAGTGAAAAAGAGTTAAACAGAGGCAAAAAGAGTGAAACAGAGGCAAACAGAGAGAAACAGAGGCAAACAGAGTGAAACAGAGGCAAGCAGAGTGAAACAGCAGCAGAGTGAAACAGAGGCAAACAGAGTGAAACAGAGGCAAACAGAGTTAAACAGAGGCAAACAGAGATAAACAGAGGCAAACAGAGTTAAAGAGAGGCAAACAGAGTGAAACCAAGGCAAAAAGAGTTAAACAGAGTTAAACTGAGGCAAACATTGTTAAACAGTGTTAAACAGTGTTAAACAGTGGCAAACAGTGGCAAACAGTGGCAAACACTTTAAAACAGTGGCAAGCAGTGGCAAACAGTGGCAAACAGTGGAAAACAGTGCTAAAAAATGGCAAACAGAGGCAAGCAGAGGCAAGCAGAGGCAAACAGAGGCAAACAGAGGCAAACAGAGGCAAACAGACTTAAACAGAGGCAAAAAGACTTAAACAGAGGCAAACAGAAATAAACAGAGGCAAACAGACTTAAACAGATGCAAACAGACTTAAACAGAGGCAAACAGACTTAAACAGAGGCAAACAGACTTAAACAGAGGCAAAGAGACATAAACAGAGGCAAACAGAGGCAAACAGACTTAAACAGAGGCAAACAGAGGCAAACAGAGTGAAACAGACTCAAACAGAGGCAAACAGAGTGAAACAGAGGCAAACAGTGTGAGACAGAGGCAAACAGAGGCAAACAGAGGCAAACAGAAGGAAACAGAATGAAACAGAGTGAAACAGAGGCAATCAGAGTTAAACAGAATAAAATGGAGCTAAACAAAGGCAAACAGAGGCAAACAGTGTTAAACAGAGGCAAACAGAGTGAAATAGAGTTAAACAGTGTTTAGCAGAGGCAAACAGTGTTAAACAGAGGCAAACAGTGTTAAACAGAGGCGAGGCAAACAGTGTTAAACAGAGGCAAACAGGGATAAACAAAGGCAAACAGAGGTAAACAGTGTTAAACAGAGGCAAACAGTGTTAAACAGTGTTAAACAGAGGCAAACAGTGTTAAAGAGAGGCAAACAGAGTTAAACAGTGTTAAACAGAAGCAAACAGTTTTAAACAGAGGCAAACAGTGTTAAACAGAGGAAAACAGGGTTAAACAGAGGCAAACAGAGTTAAACAGTGTTAAACAGAGGCAAACAGTGCAAACAGAGGCAAACAGTGTTAAACAGAGGCAAACAGGGTTAAACAGAGGCAAACAGGGTTAAACAGTGTATAACCGAGGCAAACAGGGTAAAACAGTGTTAAACAGAGGCACGCAGAGGCAAACAGATGCAAACAGAGGCAAATAGAGGCAAACAGTGGCAAACAGTGGCAAACAGTGGCAAACACTTTAAAAAAGTGTCAAGCAGTGGCAAACAGTGGCAAACAGAGGCAAACAGTGGAAAACAGTGGCAAACAGTGGCAAACAGAGGCAAACAGAGGCAAGCAGAGGCAAACAGAGGCAAACAGAGGCAAACAGAGGCAAACAGACTTACACAGAGGCAAACAGAGTGAAACAGAGGCAAACAGTGTGAGACAGAGGCAAACAGAGGCAAACAAGGGCAAACAGAGGCAAACAGAAGGAAACAGAATGAAACAGAGTGAAACAGAGGCAATCAGAGTTAAACGGAGTGAACTGGAGCTAAACAAAGGCAAACAGAGGCAAACAGTGTTAAACAGAGGCAAACAGAGTGAAACAGAGTTAAACAGTGTTTAACAGAGGCAAACAGTTTTAAACAGAGGCAAACAGTGTTAAACAGAAGCGAGGCAAACTGTGTTAAACAGAGGCAAACAGGGATAAACAAAGGCAAACAGAGGTAAACAGTGTTAAACAGAGGCAAACAGTGTTAAACAGTGTTAAACAGAGGCAAACAGTGTTAAAGAGAGGCAAACAGAGTTAAACAGTGTTAATCAGAAGCAAACAGTTTTAAACAGAGGCCAACAGTGTTAAACAGAGGGAAACAGGGTTAAACAGAGGCAAACAGAGTTAAACAGTGTTAAACAGAGGTAAACAGTGCCAAACAGAGGCAAACAGTGTTAAACAGAGGCAAACAGGGTTAAACAGAGGCAAACAGTGTTAAACAGTGTTAAACAGAGGCAAGCAGAGGCAAACAGAGGCAAACAGATGCAAACAGAGGCATACAGAGGCAAACAGAGTTAAACAGAGGCAAACAGATTTAAACAGAGGCAAACAGAGTTCAAACGAGGCAAACAGAATTAAGCTGAGGCAAACAGAGTTAAACCGATGAAAACAGAGTTAAGCTGAGGCAAACAGAGTTAAACTGAGGCAAACAGAGTTAAACAGAGCTAAACAAAGGTAAAAAGAGTTAAACAGTGTTAAACAGAGGCAAACAGTGTTAAACAGTGCTAAACAGTGTTACACAGTGTTAAACAGTGGCAAACAGTGGCAAACAGTGGCAAACAGTTTTAAATAGTGGCAACCAGAGGCAAACAGAGCAAACAGAGGCAAACAGAGGCAAGCAGAGTGTAACAGAGTGAAACAGAGTCAAACAGAGTCAAACAGAGTTAAACAGAGTGAAACAGAGTGAAACGGAGAGAAACAGAGTTAAACAGATGCAAACAGATGCTAACAGAGGCAAACAGATTTAAAAAGAGTTAAACACAGTTAAACAGATTGATAAAGAGTTCAAGAGAGGCAAACAGAGTTAAACTGTGTTAAACAGAAGCGGAAAGATTTAAACAGAGGCAAACAGAGTTATATAGAGTTAAACAGAGTTAAACAGTGTTATGCAGTCTTAAACAATGTTAAACAGTGTTAAAAAAAGGCAAACAGAGGCAAACAGAGGCAAACAGAGGCAAACAGACTTAAATAGAGGCAAAAAGACTTAAACAGAGGCAAACAGACTTAAACAGAGGCAAGCAGACTTATACAGTGGCAAAAAGACTTAAACAAAGGCAAACAAGATTAGACAGAGGCAAACAGACTTAAACAGAGGCAAACAGACTTAAACAGAGGCAAGCAGACTTAAACAGAGTGAAACAGAGGCAAACAAAGGCAAACAGAGGCAAACAAAGGCAAACAGAGGCAAACAGAATGCAACAGAGTGAAACAGAGGCAATCAGAGTTAAACAGAGTGAAATGGAGCTCAACAAAGGCAAACAGATGTTAAACAGTGTTAGAGGCAAAAAGTGTTAAACAGAGGCAAACAGAGTTAAACAGTGTTAAACAGAGTTAAACAGTGTTAAAGAGAGGCAAACAGTGTTAAACAGAGGCAAACAGACTTAAACAGAGGCCAAGAGAGGCAAACAGAGTTAAACCGAATTAAACAGAGGCAAACAGAGGCAAACTGACTTAAACACAGGCAAACATTGTTAAACAGAGGCAAACAGAGATAAACAGAGTTAAACAGAGTTAAACAGAGGCAAACAGAGTTAAACAGGGGAAACAGAGTTAAACAGAGGCAAACAGAGTTAAACAGAGGCAAACAGGGATAAACAAAGGCAAACAGAGGTGAACAGTGTTAAACAGAGGCAAACAGTGTTAAACAGTGTTAAACAGAGGCAAACAGTGTTAAAGAGAGGCAAACAGAGTTAAACAGTGTTAAACAGAAGCAAACAGTTTTAAACAGAGGCCAACAGTGTTAAACAGAGGAAAACAGGGTTAAACAGAGGCAAACAGAGTTAAACAGAGGTAAACAGTGCTAAACAGAGGCAAACAGTGTTAAACAGAGGCAAACAGGGTTAAACAGAGGCAAACAGGGTTAAACAGTGTATAACCGAGGCAAACAGTGTTAAACAGAGGCAGGCAGAGGCAAGCAGAGGCAAACAGATGCAAACAGAGGCAGACAGAGGCAAACAGAGTTGAACAGAGGCAAACAGAGTTAAACAGAGGCAAACAGAGTTAAAACGAGGCAAACAGAATTAAGCTGAGGCAAACAGAGTTAAACTGATGCAAACAGAGTTAAGCTGAGGCAAACAGAGTTAAACTGAGGCAAACAGAGTTAAACAGAGCTAAACAAAGGTAAAAAGAGTTAAACAGTGTTAAACAGAGGCAAACAGTGTTAAACAGTGCTAAACAGTGTTACACAGTGTTAAACAGTGTTAAACAGTGGCAGACAGTGGCAGACAGTGGCAAACAGTTTTAAATAGTGGCAACCAGAGGCAAACAGAGGCCAGCAGAGTGTAACAGAGTGAAACAGAGTCAAACAGAGTCAAACAGAGTTAAACAGAGTGAAACAGAGTGAAACAGAGTGAAACGGAGTGAAACAATGTTAAACAGATGCAAACAGATGCTAACAGAGGCAAACAGATTTAAAAAGAGTTAAACACAGTTAAACAGATTGATAAAGAGTTAAAGAGAGGCAAACAAAGTTAAACTGTGTTAAACAGAAGCGGAAAGATTTAAACAGAGGCAAACAGAGTTATATAGAGTTAAAGAGAGTTAAACAGTGTTATGCAGTGTTAAACAATGTTAAACAGTGTTAAAGGAAGGCAAACAGAGGCAAACAGAGACAAACAGAGGCAAACAGACTTAAATAGAGGCAAAAAGACTTAAACAGAGGCAAACAGACTTAAACAGAGGCAAGCAGACTTATACAGAGGCAAAAAGACTTAAACAAAGGCAAACAAGATTAGACAGAGGCAAACAGACTTAAACAGAGTGAAACAGAGTGAAACAGAGGCAAACAAAGGCAAACAGAGGCAAACAAAGGCAAACAGAGGCAAACAGAATGCAACAGAGTGAAACAGAGTGAAACAGAGTGAAACAGAGGCAATCAGCGTTAAACAGAGTGAAATGGAGCTAAACAAAGGCAAACAGATGTTAAACAGTGTTAGAGGCAAAAAGTGTTAAACAGAGGCAAACAGTGTTAAACAGTGTTAAACAGAGTTAAACAGTGTTAAACAGAGGCAAACAGTGTTAAACAGAGGCAAACAGTGTTAAACAGAGGCAAACAGTGTTAAACAGAGGCAAACAGACTTAAACAGAGGCCAAGAGAGGCAAACAGAGTTAAACCGAATTAAACAGAGGCAAACAGAGGCAAACTGACTTAAACACAGGCAAACATTGTTAAACAGAGTCAAACAGAGAGAAACAGAGTTAAACAGAGTTAAGCAGAGGCAAACAGAGTTAAACAGGGGGAAACAGAGTTAAACAGAGGCAAACAGAGTGAAACAGAGGCAAACAGAGTTAAACAGTGTTAAACAGAGTTTAACAGTGTTAAACAGAGGCAAACAGTGTTAAACAGAGGCAAGCAGTGTTAAAAAGAGGCAAACAGTTTTAAACAGAGGCAAACAGAATTAAATAGACGCCAGTAGAGGCAAACAGAATTAAACAGAATTAAACAGAGGCAAACAGAGACAAACTGACTTAAACAGAGGCAAACAGTGTTAAACAGAGGCAAACAGACTTAAACAGAGGCTAATAGAGGCAAACAGAGTTAAAACCGAATTAAACAGAGGCAAACAGAGGCAAACTGACTTAAACAGAGGCAAACATTGTTAAACAGGGGCAAACAGAGTTAAACAGAGGCAAACAGAGTTAAACAGAGGCAAACAGAGGCAAACAGAGTGTAACAGAGTGAAACAGAGTCAAACAGAGTCAAACAGAGTTAAACAGAGTGAAACAGAGTGAAACGGAGAGAAACAGAGTTAAACACATGCAAACAGATGCTAACAGAGGCAAACAGATTTAAAAAGAGTTAAACACAGTTAAACAGATTGATAAAGAGTTAAAGAGAGGCAAACAGAGTTAAACTGTGTTAAACAGAAGCGGAAAGATTTAAACAGAGGCAAACAGAGTTATATAGAGTTAAAAAGAGTTAAACAGTGTTATGCAGTGTTACACAGTGTTAAACAGAGGCATACAGAGGCAAACAGAGGCAGACAGAGGCAAACAGAGGCAAACAGACTTAAACAGAGGCAAACAGACTTAAACAGAGGCAAACAGACTTAAACAGAGGCAAGAAGACTTAAACAAAGGCAAACAAGATTAGACAGAGGCAAACAGACTTAAACAGAGGCAAACAGACTTAAACAGAGGCAAACAGACTTAAGCAGAGGCAAACAGACTTAAACAGAGTGAAACAGAGTCAAACAGAGTCAAACAGAGTTAAACAGAGTGAAACAGAGTGAAACAGAGTGAAACGGAGAGAAACAGAGTTAAACAGATGCAAACAGATGCTAACAGAGGCAAACAGATTTAAAAAGAGTTAAACACAGTTAAACAGATTGATAAAGAGTTCAAGAGAGGCAAACAGATTTAAACAGTGTTAAACAGAAGCGGAAAGATTTAAACAGAGGCAAACAGAGTTATATAGAGTTAAACAGAGTTAAACAGTGTTATGCAGTGTTAACCAATGTTAAACAGTGTTAAAAGAAGGCAAACAGAGGCAAACAGAGGCAAACAGAGGCAAACAGACTTAGACAGAGGCAAGCAGACTTATACAGAGGCAAAAGGACTTAAACAAAGGCAAACAAGATTAGACAGAGGCAAACAGACTTAAACAGAGGCAAACAGACTTAAACAGAGGCAAACAGACTTAAACAGA
The DNA here is from genome assembly GCA_026770705.1 of Isurus oxyrinchus. Lineage (NCBI taxonomy): Eukaryota > Metazoa > Chordata > Chondrichthyes > Lamniformes > Lamnidae > Isurus > Isurus oxyrinchus. The sequence continues at coordinate 8,200 of JANJGN010004030.1, forward strand.
GTGAAACAGAGTGAAACAGAGGCAAACAAAGGCAAACAGAGGCAAACAAAGGCAAACAGAGGCAAACAGAATGCAACAGAGTGAAACAGAGTGAAACAGAGGCAATCAGATGTTAAATTGTGTTAGAGGCAAAAAGTGTTAAACAGAGGCAAACAGAGTTAAACAGTGTTAAACAGAGTCAAACAGTGTTAAACAGAGGCAAACAGTGTTAAACAGAGGCAAACAGTGTTAAACAGAGGCAAACAGACTTAAACTGAGGCCAAGAGAGGCAAACAGAGTTAAACCGAATTAAACAGAGGCAAACAGAGGCAAACTGACTTAAAAACAGGCAAACATTGTTAAACAGAGGCAAACAGAGAGAAACAGAGTTAAACAGAGTTAAACAGAGGCAAACAGAGTTAAACAGGGGGAAACAGAGTTAAACAGAGGCAAACAGAGTTAAACAGAGGCAAACAGAGTTAAACAGTGTTAAACAGAGTTTAACAGTGTTAAACAGAGGCAAACAGTGTTAAACAGAGGCAAGCAGTGTTAAAAAGAGGCAAACAGTGTTAAACAGAGGCAAACAGACTTAAACAGACGCCAGTAGAGGCAAACAGAATTAAACAGAATTAAACAGAGGCAAACAGAGACAAACTGACTTAAACAGAGGCAAACAGTGTTAAACAGAGGCAAACAGACTTAAACAGAGGCCAATAGAGGCAAACAGAGTTAAACCGAATTAAACAGAGGCAAACAGAGGCAAACTGACTTAAACAGAGGCAAACATTGTTAAACAGGGGCAAACAGACTTAAACAGAGGCAAACAGAGTTAAACAGAGGCAAACAGAGGCAAGCAGAGTGTAACAGAGTGAAACAGAGTGAAACAGAGTCAAACAGAGTCAAACAGAGTTAAACAGAGTGAAACAGAGTGAAACGGAGAGAAACAGAGTTAAACACATGCAAACAGATGCTAACAGAGGCAAACAGATTTAAAAAGAGTTAAACACAGTTAAACAGATTGATAAAGAGTTAAAGAGAGGCAAACAGAGTTAAACTGTGTTAAACAGAAGCGGAAAGATTTAAACAGAGGCAAACAGAGTTATATAGAGTTAAAAAGAGTTTAAAACAGTGTTATGCAGTGTCACACAGTGTTAAACAGAGGCAAACAGAGGCAAACAGAGGCAGACAGAGGCAAACAGAGGCAAACAGACTTAAACAGAGGCAAAAAGACTTAAACAAAGGCAAACAAGATTAGACAGAGGCAAACAGACTTAAACAGAGGCAAACAGACTTAAACAGAGGCAAGCAAACTTAAGCAGAGGCAAACAGACTTAAACAGAGTGAAACAGAGTCAAACAGAGTCAAACAGAGTTAAACAGAGTGAAACAGAGTGAAACAGAGTGAAACGGAGAGAAACAGAGTTAAACAGATGCAAACAGATGCTAACAGAGGCAAACAGATTTACAAAGAGTTAAACACAGTTAAACAGATTGATAAAGAGTTCAAGAGAGGCAAACAGATTTAAACAGTGTTAAACAGAAGCGGAAAGATTTAAACAGAGGCAAACAGAGTTATATAGAGTTAAACAGAGTTAAACAGTGTTATGCAGTGTTAAACAATGTTAAACAGTGTTAAAAGAAGGCAAACAGAGGCAAACAGAGGCAAACAGACTTAAACAGAGGCAAGCAGACTTATACAGAGGCAAAAAGACTTAAACAAAGGCAAACAAGATTAGACAGAGGCAAACAGACTTAAACAGAGGCAAACAGACTTAAACAGAGGCAAACAGACTTAAACAGAGTGAAACAGAGTGAAACAGAGGCAAACAAAGGCAAACAGAGGCAAAAAAGGCAAACAGAGGCAAACAGAATGCAACAGAGTGAAACAGAGTGAAACAGAGGCAAACAAAGGCAAACAGAGGCAAACAAAGGCAAACAGAGGCAAACAGAATGCAACAGAATGAAACAGAGTGAAACAGAGGCAATCAGAGTTAAACAGAGTGAAATGGAGCTAAACAAAGGCAAACAGATGTTAAACAGTGTTAGAGGCAAAAAGTGTTAAACAGAGGCAAACAGAGTTAAACAGTGTTAAAGAGAGTTAAACAGTGTTAAACAGAGGCAAACAGTGTTAAACAGAGGCAAACAGTGTTAAACAGAGGCAAACAGACTTAAACAGAGGCCAAGAGAGGCAAACAGAGTTAAACCGAATTAAACAGAGGCAAACAGAGGCAAACTGACTTAAACACAGGCAAACATTGTTAAACAGAGGCAAACAGAGAGAAACAGACTTAAACAGAGGCAAACAGAGTTAAACAGGGGGAAACAGAGTTAAACAGAGGCAAACAGAGTTAAACAGAGGCAAACAGAGTTAAACAGTGTTAAACAGAGTTTAACAGTGTTAAACAGAGGCAAACAGTGTTAAACAGAGGCAAGCAGTGTTAAAAAGAGGCAAACAGTTTTAAACAGAGGCAAACAGACTTAAACAGACGCCAGTAGAGGCAAACAGAATTAAACAGAATTAAACAGAGGCAAACAGAGACAAACTGACTTAAACAGAGGCAAACAGTGTTAAACAGAGGCAAACAGACTTAAACAGAGGCTAATAGAGGCAAACAGAGTTAAACCGAATTAAACAGAGGCAAACAGAGGCAAACTGACTTAAACACAGGCAAACATTGTTAAACAGAGGCAAACGGAGAGAAACAGACTTAAACAGAGGCAAACAGAGTTAAACAGGGGGAAACAGAGTTAAACAGAGGCAAACAGAGTTAAACAGAGGCAAACAGAGTTAAACAGTGTTAAACAGAGTTTAACAGTGTTAAACAGAGGCAAACAGTGTTAAACAGAGGCAAGCAGTGTTAAAAAGACGCAAACAGTTTTAAACAGAGGCAAACAGACTTAAACAGACGCCAGTAGAGGCAAACAGAATTAAACAGAATTAAACAGAGGCAAACAGAGACAAACTGACTTAAACAGAGGCAAACAGTGTTAAACAGAGGCAAACAGACTTAAACAGAGGCTAATAGAGGCAAACAGAGTTAAACCGAATTAAACAGAGGCAAACAGAGGCAAACTGACTTAAACAGAGGCAAACATTGTTAAACAGGGGCAAACAGAGTTAAGCAGAGGCAAACAGAGTTAAACAGAGGCAAACAGAGGCAAACAGAGTGTAACAGAGTGAAACAGAGTCAAACAGAGTCAAACAGAGTTAAACAGAGTGAAACAGAGTGAAACAGAGTGAAACGGAGAGAAACAGAGTTAAACAGATGCAAACAGATGCTAACAGAGGCAAACAGATTTAAAAAGAGTTAAACACAGTTAAACAGATTGATAAAGAGTTCAAGAGAGGCAAACAGATCTAAACAGTGTTAAACAGAAGCGGAAAGATTTAAACAGAGGCAAACAGAGTTATATAGAGTTAAACAGTGTTATGCAGTGTTAAACAATGTTAAACAGTGTTAAAAGAAGGCAAACAGAGGCAAACAGAGGCAAACAGAGGCAAACAGACTTAAACAGAGGCAAGCAGACTTATACAGAGGCAAAAAGACTTAAACAAAGGCAAACAAGATTAGACAGAGGCAAACAGACTTAAACAGAGGCAAACAGACTTACACAGAGGCAAACAGACTTAAACAGAGTGATACAGAGTGAAACAGAGGCAAACAAAGGCAAACTGACTTAAACAGAGGCAAACATTGTTAAACAGAGGCAAACAGAGAGAAACAGAGTTAAACAGAGTTAAACAGAGGCAAACAGAGTTAAACAGGGAGAAACAGAGTTAAACAGAGGCAAACAGAGTTAAACAGAGGCAAACAGAGTTAAACAGTGTTAAACAGAGTTTAACAGTGTTAAATAGAGGCAAACAGTGTTAAACAGAGGCAAGCAGTGTTAAAAAGAGGCAAACAGTTTTAATCAGAGGCAAACAGACTTAAACAGGCGCCAGTAGAGGCAAACAGAATTAAACAGAATTAAACAGAGGCAAACAGAGACAAACTGACTTAAGCAGATGCCAACAGTGTTAAACAGAGGGAAACAGGGTTAAACAGAGGCAAACAGAGTTAAACAGTGTTAAACAGAGGTAAACAGTGCCAAACAGAGGCAAACTGACTTAAACAGAGGCAAACATTGTTAAACAGGGGCAAACAGAGTTAAGCAGAGGCAAACAGAGTTAAACAGAGGCAAACAGAGTTAAACAGTGTTAAACAGAGTTTAACAGTGTTAAATAGAGGCAAACAGTGTTAAACAGAGGCAAGCAGTGTTAAAAAGAGGCAAACAGTTTTAATCAGAGGCAAACAGACTTAAACAGGCGCCAGTAGAGGCAAACAGAATTAAACAGAATTAAACAGAGGCAAACAGAGACAAACTGACTTAAGCAGATGCCAACAGTGTTAAACAGAGGGAAACAGGGTTAAACAGAGGCAAACAGAGTTAAACAGTGTTAAACAGAGGTAAACAGTGCCAAACAGAGGCAAACTGACTTAAACACAGGCAAACATTGTTAAACAGAGGCAAACAGAGAGAAACAGACTTAAACAGAGGCAAACAGAGTTAAACAGGGGGAAACAGAGTTAAACAGAGGCAAACAGAGTTAAACAGAGGCAAACAGAGTGAAACAGTGTTAAACAGAAGCGGAAAGATTTAAACAGAGGCAAACAGAGTTATATAGAGTTAAAAAGAGTTTAAAACAGTGTTATGCAGTGTCACACAGTGTTAAACAGAGGCAAACAGAGGCAAACAGAGGCAGACAGAGGCAAACAGAGGCAAACAGACTTAAACAGAGGCAAAAAGACTTAAACAAAGGCAAACAAGATTAGACAGAGGCAAACAGACTTAAACAGAGGCAAACAGACTTAAACAGAGGCAAGCAAACTTAAGCAGAGGCAAACAGACTTAAACAGAGTGAAACAGAGTCAAACAGAGTCAAACAGAGTTAAACAGAGTGAAATAGAGTGAAACAGAGTGAAACGGAGAGAAACAGAGTTAAACAGATGCAAACAGATGCTAACAGAGGCAAACAGATTTACAAAGAGTTAAACACAGTTAAACAGATTGATAAAGAGTTCAAGAGAGGCAAACAGATTTAAACAGTGTTAAACAGAAGCGGAAAGATTTAAACAGAGACAAACAGAGTTATATAGAGTTAAACAGAGTTAAACAGTGTTATGCAGTGTTAAACAATGTTAAACAGTGTTAAAAGAAGGCAAACAGAGGCAAACAGAGGCAAACAGACTTAAACAGAGGCAAGCAGACTTATACAGAGGCAAAAAGACTTAAACAAAGGCAAACAAGATTAGACAGAGGCAAACAGACTTAAACAGAGGCAAACAGACTTAAACAGAGGCAAACAGACTTAAACAGAGTGAAACAGAGTGAAACAGAGGCAAACAAAGGCAAACAGAGGCAAAAAAGGCAAACAGAGGCAAACAGAATGCAACAGAGTGAAACAGAGTGAAACAGAGGCAAACAAAGGCAAACAGAGGCAAACAAAGGCAAACAGAGGCAAACAGAATGCAACAGAATGAAACAGAGTGAAACAGAGGCAATCAGAGTTAAACAGAGTGAAATGGAGCTAAACAAAGGCAAACAGATGTTAAACAGTGTTAGAGGCAAAAAGTGTTAAACAGAGGCAAACAGAGTTAAACAGTGTTAAAGAGAGTTAAACAGTGTTAAACAGAGGCAAACAGTGTTAAACAGAGGCAAACAGTGTTAAACAGAGGCAAACAGACTTAAACAGAGGCCAAGAGAGGCAAACAGAGTTAAACCGAATTAAACAGAGGCAAACAGAGGCAAACTGACTTAAACACAGGCAAACATTGTTAAACAGAGGCAAACAGAGAGAAACAGACTTAAACAGAGGCAAACAGAGTTAAACAGGGGGAAACAGAGTTAAACAGAGGCAAACAGAGTTAAACAGAGGCATACAGAGTTAAACAGTGTTAAACAGAGTTTAACAGTGTTAAACAGAGGCAAACAGTGTTAAACAGAGGCAAGCAGTGTTAAAAAGAGGCAAACAGTTTTAAACAGAGGCAAACAGACTTAAACAGACGCCAGTAGAGGCAAACAGAATTAAACAGAATTAAACAGAGGCAAACAGAGACAAACTGACTTAAACAGAGGCAAACAGTGTTAAACAGAGGCAAACAGACTTAAACAGAGGCTAATAGAGGCAAACAGAGTTAAACCGAATTAAACAGAGGCAAACAGAGGCAAACTGACTTAAACACAGGCAAACATTGTTAAACAGAGGCAAACGGAGAGAAACAGACTTAAACAGAGGCAAACAGAGTTAAACAGGGGGAAACAGAGTTAAACAGAGGCAAACAGAGTTAAACAGAGGCAAACAGAGTTAAACAGTGTTAAACAGAGTTTAACAGTGTTAAACAGAGGCAAACAGTGTTAAACAGAGGCAAGCAGTGTTAAAAAGACGCAAACAGTTTTAAACAGAGGCAAACAGACTTAAACAGACGCCAGTAGAGGCAAACAGAATTAAACAGAATTAAACAGAGGCAAACAGAGACAAACTGACTTAAACAGAGGCAAACAGTGTTAAACAGAGGCAAACAGACTTAAACAGAGGCTAATAGAGGCAAACAGAGTTAAACCGAATTAAACAGAGGCAAACAGAGGCAAACTGACTTAAACAGAGGCAAACATTGTTAAACAGGGGCAAACAGAGTTAAGCAGAGGCAAACAGAGTTAAACAGAGGCAAACAGAGGCAAACAGAGTGTAACAGAGTGAAACAGAGTCAAACAGAGTCAAACAGAGTTAAACAGAGTGAAACAGAGTGAAACAGAGTGAAACGGAGAGAAACAGAGTTAAACAGATGCAAACAGATGCTAACAGAGGCAAACAGATTTAAAAAGAGTTAAACACAGTTAAACAGATTGATAAAGAGTTCAAGAGAGGCAAACAGATCTAAACAGTGTTAAACAGAAGCGGAAAGATTTAAACAGAGGCAAACAGAGTTATATAGAGTTAAACAGTGTTATGCAGTGTTAAACAATGTTAAACAGTGTTAAAAGAAGGCAAACAGAGGCAAACAGAGGCAAACAGAGGCAAACAGACTTAAACAGAGGCAAGCAGACTTATACAGAGGCAAAAAGACTTAAACAAAGGCAAACAAGATTAGACAGAGGCAAACAGACTTAAACAGAGGCAAACAGACTTACACAGAGGCAAACAGACTTAAACAGAGTGATACAGAGTGAAACAGAAGCAAACAAAGGCAAACTGACTTAAACAGAGGCAAACATTGTTAAACAGAGGCAAACAGAGAGAAACAGAGTTAAACAGAGTTAAACAGAGGCAAACAGAGTTAAACAGGGAGAAACAGAGTTAAACAGAGGCAAACAGAGTTAAACAGAGGCAAACAGAGTTAAACAGTGTTAAACAGAGTTTAACAGTGTTAAATAGAGGCAAACAGTGTTAAACAGAGGCAAGCAGTGTTAAAAAGAGGCAAACAGTTTTAATCAGAGGCAAACAGACTTAAACAGGCGCCAGTAGAGGCAAACAGAATTAAACAGAATTAAACAGAGGCAAACAGAGACAAACTGACTTAAGCAGATGCCAACAGTGTTAAACAGAGGGAAACAGGGTTAAACAGAGGCAAACAGAGTTAAACAGTGTTAAACAGAGGTAAACAGTGCCAAACAGAGGCAAACTGACTTAAACAGAGGCAAACATTGTTAAACAGGGGCAAACAGAGTTAAGCAGAGGTAAACAGAGTTAAACAGAGGCAAACAGAGTTAAACAGTGTTAAACAGAGTTTAACAGTGTTAAATAGAGGCAAACAGTGTTAAACAGAGGCAAGCAGTGTTAAAAAGAGGCAAACAGTTTTAATCAGAGGCAAACAGACTTAAACAGGCGCCAGTAGAGGCAAACAGAATTAAACAGAATTAAACAGAGGCAAACAGAGACAAACTGACTTAAGCAGATGCCAACAGTGTTAAACAGAGGGAAACAGGGTTAAACAGAGGCAAACAGAGTTAAACAGTGTTAAACAGAGGTAAACAGTGCCAAACAGAGGCAAACTGACTTAAACACAGGCAAACATTGTTAAACAGAGGCAAACAGAGAGAAACAGACTTAAACAGAGGCAAACAGAGTTAAACAGGGGGAAACAGAGTTAAACAGAGGCAAACAGAGTTAAACAGAGGCAAACAGAGTTAAACAGTGTTAAACAGAGTTTAACAGTGTTAAACAGAGGCAAACAGTGTTAAACAGAGGCAAGCAGTGTTAAAAAGAGGCAAACAGTTTTAAACAGAGGCAAACAGACTTAAACAGACGCCAGTAGAGGCAAACAGAATTAAACAGAATTAAACAGAGGCAAACAGAGACAAACTGACTTAAACAGAGGCAAACAGTGTTAAACAGAGGCAAACAGACTTAAACAGAGGCTAATAGAGGCAAACAGAGTTAAACCGAATTAAACAGAGGCAAACAGAGGCAAACTGACTTAAACAGAGGCAAACATTGTTAAACAGGGGCAAACAGAGTTAAGCAGAGGCAAACAGAGTTAAACAGAGGCAAACAGAGGCAAACAGAGTGTAACAGAGTGAAACAGAGTCAAACAGAGTCAAACAGAGTTAAACAGAGTGAAACAGAGTGAAACAGAGTGAAACGGAGAGAAACAGAGTTAAACAGATGCAAACAGATGCTAACAGAGGCAAACAGATTTAAAAAGAGTTAAACACAGTTAAACAGATTGATAAAGAGTTCAAGAGAGGCAAACAGATCTAAACAGTGTTAAACAGAAGCGGAAAGATTTAAACAGAGGCAAACAGAGTTATATAGAGTTAAACAGTGTTATGCAGTGTTAAACAATGTTAAACAGTGTTAAAAGAAGGCAAACAGAGGCAAACAGAGGCAAACAGAGGCAAACAGACTTAAACAGAGGCAAGCAGACTTATACAGAGGCAAAAAGACTTAAACAAAGGCAAACAAGATTAGACAGAGGCAAACAGACTTAAACAGAGGCAAACAGACTTACACAGAGGCAAACAGACTTAAACAGAGTGATACAGAGTGAAACAGAGGCAAACAAAGGCAAACAGAGTGTAACAGAGTGAAACAGAGTCAAACAGAGTCAAACAGAGTTAAACAGAGTGAAACAGAGTGAAACAGAGTGAAACGGAGAAAAACAGAGTTAAAGGCAAACAAAGGCAAACAGAGGCAAAGAGAATGCAACAGAGTGAAACAGAGTGAAACAGAGGCAAACAAAGGCAAACAGAGGCAAACAAAGGCAAACAGAGGCAAACAGAATGCAACAGAGTGAAACAGAGTGAAACAGAGGCAATCAGAGTTAAACAGAGTGAAATGGAGCTAAACAAAGGCAAACAGATGTTAAACAGTGTTAGAGGCAAAAAGTGTTAAACAGAGGCAAACAGAGTTAAACAGTGTTAAACAGAGTTAAACAGTGTTAAACAGAGGCAAACAGTGTTAAACAGAGTCAAACAGTGTTAAACAGAGGCCAACAGTGTTAAACAGAGGCAAACAGACTTAAACTGAGGCCAAGAGAGGCAAACAGAGTTAAACCGAATTAAACAGAGGCAAACAGAGGCAAACTGACTTAAACAGAGGCAAACATTGTTAAACAGAGGCAAACAGAGAGAAACAGAGTTAAACAGAGTTAAACAGAGGCAAACAGAGTTAAACAGGGAGAAACAGAGTTAAACAGAGGCAAACAGAGTTAAACAGAGGCAAACAGAGTTAAACAGTGTTAAACAGAGTTTAACAGTGTTAAATAGAGGCAAACAGTGTTAAACAGAGGCAAGCAGTGTTAAAAAGAGGCAAACAGTTTTAATCAGAGGCAAACAGACTTAAACAGGCGCCAGTAGAGGCAAACAGAATTAAACAGAATTAAACAGAGGCAAACAGAGACAAACTGACTTAAGCAGATGCCAACAGTGTTAAACAGAGGGAAACAGGGTTAAACAGAGGCAAACAGAGTTAAACAGTGTTAAACAGAGGTAAACAGTGCCAAACAGAGGCAAACAGTGTTAAACAGAGGCAAACAGAGTTAAACAGAGGCAAACAGAGTTAAACAGGGAGAAACAGAGTTAAACAGAGGCAAACAGAGTTAAACAGAGGCAAACAGAGTTAAACAGTGTTAAACAGAGTTTAACAGTGTTAAATAGAGGCAAACAGTGTTAAACAGAGGCAAGCAGTGTTAAAAAGAGGCAAACAGTGTTAAACAGAGGCAAACAGACTTAAACAGACGCCAGTAGAGGCAAACAGAATTAAACAGAATTAAACAGAGGCAAACAGAGGCAAACTGACTTAAACAGAGGCAAACATTGTTAAACAGGGGCAAACAGAGTTAAGCAGAGGCAAACAGAGTTAAACAGAGGCAAACAGAGGCAAACAGAGTGTAACAGAGTGAAACAGAGTCAAACAGAGTCAAACAGAGTTAAACAGAGTGAAACAGAGTGAAACAGAGTGAAACGGAGAGAAACAGAGTTAAACAGATGCAAACAGATGCTAACAGAGGCAAACAGATTTAAAAAGAGTTAAACACAGTTAAACAGATTGATAAAGAGTTCAAGAGAGGCAAACAGATCTAAACAGTGTTAAACAGACGCGGAAAGATTTAAACAGAGGCAAACAGAGTTATATAGAGTTAAACAGTGTTATGCAGTGTTAAACAATGTTAAACAGTGTTAAAAGAAGGCAAACAGAGGCAAACAGAGGCAAACAGAGGCAAACAGACTTAAACAGAGGCAAGCAGAATTATACAGAGGCAAAAAGACTTAAACAAAGGCAAACAAGATTAGACAGAGGCAAACAGACTTAAACAGAGGCAAACAGACTTACACAGAGGCAAACAGACTTAAACAGAGTGATACAGAGTGAAACAGAGGCAAACAAAGGCAAACAGAGTGTAACAGAGTGAAACAGAGTCAAACAGAGTCAAACAGAGTTAAACAGAGTGAAACAGAGTGAAACAGAGTGAAACGGAGAAAAACAGAGTTAAAGGCAAACAAAGGCAAACAGAGGCAAAGAGAATGCAACAGAGTGAAACAGAGTGAAACAGAGGCAAACAAAAGGCAAACAGAGGCAAACAAAGGCAAACAGAGGCAAACAGAATGCAACAGAGTGAAACAGAGTGAAACAGAGGCAATCAGAGTTAAACAGAGTGAAATGGAGCTAAACAAAGGCAAACAGATGTTAAACAGTGTTAGAGGCAAAAAGTGTTAAACAGAGGCAAACAGAGTTAAACAGTGTTAAACAGAGTTAAACAGTGTTAAACAGAGGCAAACAGTGTTAAACAGAGGCAAACAGTGTTAAACAGAGGCCAACAGTGTTAAACAGAGGCAAACAGACTTAAACTGAGGCCAAGAGAGGCAAACAGAGTTAAACCGAATTAAACAGAGGCAAACAGAGGCAAACTGACTTAAACAGAGGCAAACATTGTTAAACAGAGGCAAACAGAGAGAAACAGAGTTAAACAGAGTTAAACAGAGGCAAACAGAGTTAAACAGGGAGAAACAGAGTTAAACAGAGGCAAACAGAGTTAAACAGAGGCAAACAGAGTTAAACAGTGTTAAACAGAGTTTAACAGTGTTAAATAGAGGCAAACAGTGTTAAACAGAGGCAAGCAGTGTTAAAAAGAGGCAAACAGTTTTAATCAGAGGCAAACAGACTTAAACAGGCGCCAGTAGAGGCAAACAGAATTAAACAGAATTAAACAGAGGCAAACAGAGACAAACTGACTTAAGCAGATGCCAACAGTGTTAAACAGAGGGAAACAGGGTTAAACAGAGGCAAACAGAGTTAAACAGTGTTAAACAGAGGTAAACAGTGCCAAACAGAGGCAAACAGTGTTAAACAGAGGCAAACAGGGTTAAACAGAGGCAAACAGGGTTAAACAGTGTATAACCGAGGCAAACAGTGTTAAAGAGTGTTAAACAGAGGCAAGCAGAGGCAAACAGAGGCAAACAGATGCAAACAGAGGCATACAGAGGCAAACAGAGTTAAACAGAGGCAAACAGATTTAAACAGAGGCAAACAGAGTTCAAACGAGGCAAACAGAATTAAGCTGAGGCAAACAGAGTTAAACCGATGCAAACAGAGTTAAGCTGAGGCAAACAGAGTTAAACTGAGGCAAACAGAGTTAAACAGAGCTAAACAAAGGTAAAAAGAGTTAAACAGTGTTAAACAGAGGCAAACAGTGTTAAACAGTGCTAAACAGTGTTACACAGTGTTAAACAGTGGCAAACAGTGGCAAACAGTGGCAAACAGTTTTAAATAGTGGCAACCAGAGGCAAACAGAGCAAACAGAGGCAAACAGAGGCAAGCAGAGTGTAACAGAGTGAAACAGAGTCAAACAGAGTCAAACAGAGTTAAACAGAGTGAAACAGAGTGAAACGGAGAGAAACAGAGTTAAACAGATGCAAACAGATGCTAACAGAGGCAAACAGATTTAAAAAGAGTTAAACACAGTTAAACAGATTGATAAAGAGTTCAAGAGAGGCAAACAGAGTTAAACTGTGTTAAACAGAAGCGGAAAGATTTAAACAGAGGCAAACAGAGTTATATAGAGTTAAAGAGAGTTAAACAGTGTTATGCAGTCTTAAACAATGTTAAACAGTGTTAAAAAAAAAGGCAAACAGAGGCAAACAGAGGCAAACAGAGGCAAACAGAGGCAAACAGACTTAAATAGAGGCAAAAAGACTTAAACAGAGGCAAACAGACTTAAACAGAGGCAAGCAGACTTATACAGTGGCAAAAAGACTTAAACAAAGGCAAACAAGATTAGACAGAGGCAAACAGACTTAAACAGAGGCAAACAGACTTAAACAGAGGCAAACAGACTTAAACAGAGTGAAACAGAGGCAAACAAAGGCAAACAGAGGCAAACAAAGGCAAACAGAGGCAAACAGAATGCAACAGAGTGAAACAGAGGCAATCAGAGTTAAACAGAGTGAAATGGAGCTAAACAAAGGCAAACAGATGTTAAACAGTGTTAGAGGCAAAAAGTGTTAAACAGAGGCAAACAGAGTTAAACAGTGTTAAACAGAGTTAAACAGTGTTAAAGAGAGGCAAACAGTGTTAAACAGAGGCAAACAGACTTAAACAGAGGCCAAGAGAGGCAAACAGAGTTAAACCGAATTAAACAGAGGCAAACAGAGGCAAACTGACTTAAACACAGGCAAACATTGTTAAACAGAGGCAAACAGAGATAAACAGAGTTAAACAGAGTTAAACAGAGGCAAACAGAGTTAAACAGGGGGAAACAGAGTTAAACAGAGGCAAACAGAGTTAAACAGAGGCAAACAGGGATAAACAAAGGCAAACAGAGGTGAACAGTGTTAAACAGAGGCAAACAGTGTTAAACAGTGTTAAACAGAGGCAAACAGTGTTAAAGAGAGGCAAACAGAGTTAAACAGTGTTAAACAGAAGCAAACAGTTTTAAACAGAGGCCAACAGTGTTAAACAGAGGAAAACAGGGTTAAACAGAGGCAAACAGAGTTAAACAGTGTTAAACAGAGGTAAACAGTGCTAAACAGAGGCAAACAGTGTTAAACAGAGGCAAACAGGGTTAAACAGAGGCAAACAGGGTTAAACAGTGTATAACCGAGGCAAACAGTGTTAAACAGTGTTAAACAGAGGCAGGAAGAGGCAAGCAGAGGCAAACAGATGCAAACAGAGGCAGACAGAGGCAAACAGAGTTGAACAGAGGCAAACAGAGTTAAACAGAGGCAAACAGAGTTAAAACGAGGCAAACAGAATTAAGCTGAGGCAAACAGAGTTAAACTGATGCAAACAGAGTTAAGCTGAGGCAAACAGAGTTAAACTGAGGCAAACAGAGTTAAACAGAGCTAAACAAAGGTAAAAAGAGTTAAACAGTGTTAAACAGAGGCAAACAGTGTTAAACAGTGCTAAACAGTGTTACACAGTGTTAAACAGTGTTAAACAGTGGCAGACAGTGGCAGACAGTGGCAAACAGTTTTAAATAGTGGCAACCAGAGGCAAACAGAGGCAAACAGAGGCCAGCAGAGTGTAACAGAGTGAAACAGAGTCAAACAGAGTCAAACAGAGTTAAACAGAGTGAAACAGAGTGAAACAGAGTGAAACGGAGTGAAACATTGTTAAACAGATGCAAACAGATGCTAACAGAGGCAAACAGATTTAAAAAGAGTTAAACATAGTTAAACAGATTGATAAAGAGTTAAAGAGAGGCAAACAAAGTTAAACTGTGTTAAACTGAAGCGGAAAGATTTAAACAGAGGCAAACAGAGTTATATAGAGTTAAAGAGAGTTAAACAGTGTTATGCAGTGTTAAACAATGTTAAACAGTGTTAAAGGAAGGCAAACAGAGGCAAACAGAGGCAAACAGAGGCAAACAGACTTAAATAGAGGCAAAAAGACTTAAACAGAGGCAAACAGACTTAAACAGAGGCAAGCAGACTTATACAGAGGCAAAAAGACGTAAACAAAGGCAAACAAGATTAGACAGAGGCAAACAGACTTAAAAAGAGTGAAACAGAGTGAAACAGAGGCAAACAAAGGCAAACAGAGGCAAACAAAGGCAAACAGAGGCAAACAGAATGCAACAGAGTGAAACAGAGTGAAACAGAGTGAAACAGAGGCAATCAGCGTTAAACAGAGTGAAATGGAGCTAAACAAAGGCAAACAGATGTTAAACAGTGTTAGAGGCAAAAAGTGTTAAACAGAGGCAAACAGTGTTAAACAGTGTTAAACAGAGTTAAACAGTGTTAAACAGAGGCAAACAGTGTTAAACAGAGGCAAACAGTGTTAAACAGAGGCAAACAGTGTTAAACAGAGGCAAACAGACTTAAACAGAGGCCAAGAGAGGCAAACAGAGTTAAACCGAATTAAACAGAGGCAAACAGAGGCAAACTGACTTAAACACAGGCAAACATTGTTAAACAGAGGCAAACAGAGAGAAACAGAGTTAAACAGAGTTAAGCAGAGGCAAACAGAGTTAAACAGGGGGAAACAGAGTTAAACAGAGGCAAACAGAGTTAAACAGAGGCAAACAGAGTTAAACAGTGTTAAACAGAGTTTAACAGTGTTAAACAGAGGCAAACAGTGTTAAACAGAGGCAAGCAGTGTTAAAAAGAGGCAAACAGTTTTAAACAGAGGCAAACAGAATTAAATAGACGCCAGTAGAGGCAAACAGAATTAAACAGAATTAAACAGAGGCAAACAGAGACAAACTGACTTAAACAGAGGCAAACAGTGTTAAACAGAGGCAAACAGGCTTAAACAGAGGCTAATAGAGGCAAACAGAGTTAAACCGAATTAAACAGAGGCAAACAGAGGCAAACTGACTTAAACAGAGGCAAACATTGTTAAACAGGGGCAAACAGAGTTAAACAGAGGCAAACAGAGTTAAACAGAGGCAAACAGAGGCAAACAGAGTGTAACAGAGTGAAACAGAGTCAAACAGAGTCAAACAGAGTTAAACAGAGTGAAACAGAGTGAAACGGAGAGAAACAGAGTTAAACACATGCAAACAGATGCTAACAGAGGCAAACAGATTTAAAAAGAGTTAAACACAGTTAAACAGATTGATAAAGAGTTAAAGAGAGGCAAACAGAGTTAAACTGTGTTAAACAGAAGCGGAAAGATTTAAACAGAGGCAAACAGAGTTATATAGAGTTAAAAAGAGTTAAACAGTGTTATGCAGTGTTACACAGTGTTAAACAGAGGCAAACAGAGGCAAACAGAGGCAGACAGAGGCAAACAGAGGCAAACAGACTTAAACAGAGGCAAACAGACTTAAACAGAGGCAAACAGACTTAAACAGAGGCAAGAAGACTTAAACAAAGGCAAACAAGATTAGACAGAGGCAAGCAGACTTAAACAGAGGCAAACAGACTTAAACAGAGGCAAACAGACTTAAGCAGAGGCAAACAGACTTAAACAGAGTGAAACAGAGTCAAACAGAGTCAAACAGAGTTAAACAGAGTGAAACAGAGTGAAACAGAGTGAAACGGAGAGAAACAGAGTTAAACAGATGCAAACAGATGCTAACAGAGGCAAACAGATTTAAAAAGAGTTAAACACAGTTAAACAGATTGATAAAGAGTTCAAGAGAGGCAAACAGATTTAAACAGTGTTAAACAGAAGCGGAAAGATTTAAACAGAGGCAAACAGAGTTATATAGAGTTAAACAGAGTTAAACAGTGTTATGCAGTGTTAAACAATGTTAAACAGTGTTAAAAGAAGGCAAACAGAGGCAAACAGAGGCAAACAGAGGCAAAAAGACTTAAACAGAGGCAAGCAGACTTATACAGAGGCAAAAAGACTTAAACAAAGGCAAACAAGATTAGACAGAGGCAAACAGACTTAAACAGAGGCAAACAGACTTAAACAGAGGCAAACAGACTTAAACAGAGTGAAACAGAGTGAAACAGAGGCAAACAAAGGCAAACAGAGGCAAACAAAGGCAAACAGAGGCAAACAGAATGCAACAGAGTGAAACAGAGTGAAACAGAGGCAATCAGATGTTAAACAGTGTTAGAGGCTAAAAGTGTTAAACAGAGGCAAACAGAGTTAAACAGTGTTAAACAGAGTCAAACAGTGTTAAACAGAGGCAAACAGTGTTAAACAGAGGCAAACAGTGTTAAACAGAGGCAAGCAGACTTAAACTGAGGCCAAGAGAGGCAAACAGAGTTAAACCGAATTAAACAGAGGCAAACAGAGGCAAACTGACTAAAAAACAGGCAAACATTGTTAAACAGAGGCAAACAGAGAGAAACAGAGTTAAACAGAGTTAAACAGAGGCAAACAGAGTTAAACAGGGGGAAACAGAGTTAAACAGAGGCAAACAGAGTTAAACAGAGGCAAACAGAGTTAAACAGTGTTAAACAGAGTTTAACAGTGTTAAACAGAGGCAAACAGTGTTAAACAGAGGCAAGCAGTGTTAAAAAGAGGCAAACAGTGTTAAACAGAGGCAAACAGACTTAAACAGACGCCAGTAGAGGCAAACAGAGTTAAACCGAATTAAACAGAGGCAAACAGAGGCAAACTGACTTAAACAGAGGCAAACATTGTTAAACAGGGGCAAACAGACTTAAACAGAGGCAAACAGAGTTAAACAGAGGCAAACAGAGGCAAACAGAGTGTAACAGAGTGAAACAGAGTGAAACAGAGTCAAACAGACTCAAAGAGAGTTAAACAGAGTGAAACAGAGTGAAACGGAGAGAAACAGAGTTAAACACATGCAAACAGATGCTAACAGAGGCAAACAGATTTAAAAAGAGTTAAACACAGTTAAACAGATTGATAAAGAGTTAAAGAGAGGCAAACAGAGTTAAACTGTGTTAAACAGAAGCGGAAAGATTTAAACAGAGGCAAACAGAGTTATATAGAGTTAAAAAGAGTTTAAAACAGTGTTATGCAGTGTCACACAGTGTTAAACAGAGGCAAACAGAGGCAAACAGAGGCAGACAGAGGCAAACAGAGGCAAACAGACTTAAACAGAGGCAAAAAGACTTAAACAGAGGCAAACAGACTTAAACAGAGGCAAACAGACTTAAACAGAGGCAAAAAGACTTAAACAAAGGCAAACAAGATTAGACAGAGGCAAACAGACTTAAACAGAGGCAAACAGACTTAAACAGAGGCAAGCAAACTTAAGCAGAGGCAAACAGACTTAAACAGAGTGAAACAGAGTCAAACAGAGTCAAACAGAGTTAAACAGAGTGAAACAGAGTGAAACAGAGTGAAACGGAGAGAAACAGAGTTAAACAGATGCAAACAGATGCTAACAGAGGCAAACAGATTTACAAAGAGTTAAACACAGTTAAACAGATTGATAAAGAGTTCAAGAGAGGCAAACAGATTTAAACAGTGTTAAACAGAAGCGGAAAGATTTAAACAGAGGCAAACAGAGTTATATAGAGTTAAACAGAGTTAAACAGTGTTATGCAGTGTTAAACAATGTTAAACAGTGTTAAAAGAAGGCAAACAGAGGCAAACAGAGGCAAACAGACTTAAACAGAGGCAAGCAGACTTATACAGAGGCAAAAAGACTTAAACAAAGGCAAACAAGATTAGACAGAGGCAAACAGACTTAAACAGAGGCAAACAGACTTAAACAGAGGCAAACAGACTTAAACAGAGTGAAACAGAGTGAAACAGAGACAAACAAAGGCAAACAGAGGCAAAAAAGGCAAACAGAGGCAAACAGAATGCAACAGAGTGAAACAGAGTGAAACAGAGGCAAACAAAGGCAAACAGAGGCAAACAAAGGCAAACAGAGGCAAACAGAATGCAACAGAGTGAAACAGAGTGAAACAGAGGCAATCAGAGTTAAACAGAGTGAAATGGAGCTAAACAAAGGCAAACAGATGTTAAACAGTGTTAGAGGCAAAAAGTGTTAAACAGAGGCAAACAGAGTTAAACAGTGTTAAAGAGAGTTAAACAGTGTTAAACAGAGGCAAACAGTGTTAAACAGAGGCAAACAGTGTTAAACAGAGGCAAACAGTGTTAAACAGAGGCAAACAGACTTAAACAGAGGCCAAGAGAGGCAAACAGAGTTAAACCGAATTAAACAGAGGCAAACAGAGGCAAACTGACTTAAACACAGGCAAACATTGTTAAACAGAGGCAAACAGAGAGAAACAGACTTAAACAGAGGCAAACAGAGTTAAACAGGGGGAAACAGAGTTAAACAGAGGCAAACAGAGTTAAACAGAGGCAAACAGAGTTAAACAGTGTTAAACAGAGTTTAACAGTGTTAAACAGAGGCAAACAGTGTTAAACAGAGGCAAGCAGTGTTAAAAAGAGGCAAACAGTTTTAAACAGAGGCAAACAGACTTAAACAGACGCCAGTAGAGGCAAACAGAATTAAACAGAATATAAACAGAGGCAAACAGAGACAAACTGACTTAAACAGAGGCAAACAGTGTTAAACAGAGGCAAACAGACTTAAACAGAGGCTAATAGAGGCAAACAGAGTTAAACCGAATTAAACAGAGGCAAACAGAGGCAAACTGACTTAAACAGAGGCAAACATTGTTAAACAGGGGCAAACAGAGTTAAACAGAGGCAAACAGAGTTAAACAGAGGCAAACAGAGGCAAACAGAGTGTAACAGAGTGAAACAGAGTCAAACAGAGTCAAACAGAGTTAAACAGAGTGAAACAGAGTGAAACAGAGTGAAACGGAGAGAAACAGAGTTAAACAGATGCAAACAGATGCTAACAGAGGCAAACAGATTTAAAAGAGTTAAACACAGTTAAACAGATTGATAAAGAGTTCAAGAGAGGCAAACAGATCTAAACAGTGTTAAACAGAAGCGGAAAGATTTAAACAGAGGCAAACAGAGTTATATAGAGTTAAACAGTGTTATGCAGTGTTAAACAATGTTAAACAGTGTTAAAAGAAGGCAAACAGAGGCAAACAGAGGCAAACAGAGGCAAACAGACTTAAACAGAGGCAAGCAGACTTATACAGAGGCAAAAAGACTTAAACAAAGGCAAACAAGATTAGACAGAGGCAAACAGACTTAAACAGAGGCAAACAGACTTACACAGAGGCAAACAGACTTAAACAGAGTGATACAGAGTGAAACAGAGGCAAACAAAGGCAAACAGAGTGTAACAGAGTGAAACAGAGTCAAACAGAGTCAAACAGAGTTAAACAGAGTGAAACAGAGTGAAACAGAGTGAAACGGAGAAAAACAGAGTTAAAGGCAAACAAAGGCAAACAGAGGCAAAGAGAATGCAACAGAGTGAAACAGAGTGAAACAGAGGCAAACAAAGGCAAACAGAGGCAAACAAAGGCAAACAGAGGCAAACAGAATGCAACAGAGTGAAACAGAGTGAAACAGAGGCAATCAGAGTTAAACAGAGTGAAATGGAGCTAAACAAAGGCAAACAGATGTTAAACAGTGTTAGAGGCAAAAAGTGTTAAACAGAGGCAAACAGAGTTAAACAGTGTTAAACAGAGTTAAACAGTGTTAAACAGAGGCAAACAGTGTTAAACAGAGGCAAACAGTGTTAAACAGAGGCCAACAGTGTTAAACAGAGGCAAACAGACTTAAACTGAGGCCAAGAGAGGCAAACAGAGTTAAACCGAATTAAACAGAGGCAAACAGAGGCAAACTGACTTAAACAGAGGCAAACATTGTTAAACAGAGGCAAACAGAGAGAAACAGAGGCAAACAGAGTTAAACAGAGGCAAACAGAGTTAAACAGGGAGAAACAGAGTTAAACAGAGGCAAACAGAGTTAAACAGAGGCAAACAGAGTTAAACAGTGTTAAACAGAGTTTAACAGTGTTAAACAGAGGCAAACAGTGTTAAACAGAGGCAAGCAGTGTTAAAAAGAGGCAAACAGTTTTAATCAGAGGCAAACAGACTTAAACAGGCGCCAGTAGAGGCAAACAGAATTAAACAGAATTAAACAGAGGCAAACAGAGACAAACTGACTTAAACAGAGGCAAACAGTGTTAAACAGAGGCAAACAGACTTAAACAGAGGCTAATAGGGGCAAACAGAGTTAAACCGAATTAAACAGAGGCAAACAGAGGCAAACTGACTTAAACAGAGGCAAACATTGCTAAACAGGGGCAAACAGAGTTAAACAGAGGCAAACAGAGTTAAACAGAGGCAAACAGAGGCAAACAGAGTGTAACAGAGTGAAACAGAGTCAAACAGAGTCAAACAGAGTTAAACAGAGTGAAACAGAGTGAAACGGAGAGAAACAGAGTTAAACACATGCAAACAGATGCTAACAGAGGCAAACAGATTTAAAAAGAGTTAAACACAGTTAAACAGATTGATAAAGAGTTAAAGAGAGGCAAACAGAGTTAAACTGTGTTAAACAGAAGCGGAAAGATTTAAACAGAGGCAAACAGAGTTAAACAGAGTGAAACAGAGTGAAACAGAGTGAAACGGAGAAAAACAGAGTTAAAGGCAAACAAAGGCAAACAGAGGCAAAGAGAATGCAACAGAGTGAAACAGAGTGAAACAGAGGCAAACAAAGGCAAACAGAGGCAAACAAAGGCAAACAGAGGCAAACAGAATGCAACAGAGTGAAACAGAGTGAAACAGAGGCAATCAGAGTTAAACAGAGTGAAATGGAGCTAAACAAAGGCAAACAGATGTTAAACAGTGTTAGAGGCAAAAAGTGTTAAACAGAGGCAAACAGAGTTAAACAGTGTTAAACAGAGTTAAACAGTGTTAAACAGAGGCAAACAGTGTTAAACAGAGGCAAACAGTGTTAAACAGAGGCCAACAGTGTTAAACAGAGGCAAACAGACTTAAACTGAGGCCAAGAGAGGCAAACAGAGTTAAACCGAATTAAACAGAGGCAAACAGAGGCAAACTGACTTAAACAGAGGCAAACATTGTTAAACAGAGGCAAACAGAGAGAAACAGAGGCAAACAGAGTTAAACAGAGGCAAACAGAGTTAAACAGTGTTAAACAGAGTTTAACAGTGTTAAACAGAGGCAAACAGTGTTAAACAGAGGCAAGCAGTGTTAAAAAGAGGCAAACAGTTTTAATCAGAGGCAAACAGACTTAAACAGGCGCCAGTAGAGGCAAACAGAATTAAACAGAATTAAACAGAGGCAAACAGAGACAAACTGACTTAAACAGAGGCAAACAGTGTTAAACAGATGCAAACAGACTTAAACAGAGGCTAATAGGGGCAAACAGAGTTAAACCGAATTAAACAGAGGCAAACAGAGGCAAACTGACTTAAACAGAGGCAAACATTGCTAAACAGGGGCAAACAGAGTTAAACAGAGGCAAACAGAGTTAAACAGAGGCAAACAGAGGCAAACAGAGTGTAACAGAGTGAAACAGAGTCAAACAGAGTCAAACAGAGTTAAACAGAGTGAAACAGAGTGAAACGGAGAGAAACAGAGTTAAACACATGCAAACAGATGCTAACAGAGGCAAACAGATTTAAAAAGAGTTAAACACAGTTAAACAGATTGATAAAGAGTTAAAGAGAGGCAAACAGAGTTAAACTGTGTTAAACAGAAGCGGAAAGATTTAAACAGAGGCAAACAGAGTTATATAGAGTTAAAAAGAGTTAAACAGTGTTATGCAGTGTTACACAGTGATAAACAGAGGCAAACAGAGGCAAACAGAGGCAGACAGAGGCAAACAGAGGCAAACAGACTTAAACAGAGGCAAAAAGACTTAAACAGAGGCAAGAAGACTTAAACAAAGGCAAACAAGATTAGACAGAGGCAAACAGACTTAAACAGAGGCAAACAGACTTAAACAGAGGCAAACAGACTTAAGCAGAGGCAAACAAGCTTAAACAGAGTGAAACAGAGTCAAACAGAGTCAAACAGAGTTAAACAGAGTGAAACAGAGTGAAACGGAGAGAAACAGAGTTAAACAGATGCAAACAGATGCTAACAGAGGCAAACAGATTTAAAAAGAGTTAAACACAGTTAAACAGATTGATAAAGAGTTCAAGAGAGGCAAACAGATTTAAACAGTGTTAAACAGAAGCGGAAAGATTTAAACAGAGGCAAACAGAGTTATATAGAGTTAAACAGAGTTAAACAGTGTTATGCAGTGTTAAACAATGTTAAACAGTGTTAAAAGAAGGCAAACAGAGGCAAACAGAGGCAAACAGAGGCAAACAGACTTAAACAGAGGCAAGCAGACATATACAGAGGCAAAAAGACTTAAACAAAGGCAAACAAGATTAGACAGAGGCAAACAGACTTAAACAGAGGCAAACAGACTTAAACAGAGGCAAACAGACTTAAACAGAGTGAAACAGAGTGAAACAGAGGCAAACAAAGGCAAACAGAGGCAAACAAAGGCAAACAGAGGCAAACAGAATGCAACAGAGTGAAACAGAGTGAAACAGAGCGAAACAGAGGCAATCAGATGTTAAACAGTGTTAGAGGCAAAAAGTGTTAAACAGAGGCAAACAGAGTTAAACAGTGTTAAAGAGAGGCAAACAGTGTTAAACAGAGGCAAACAGTGTTAAACAGAGGCAAACAGACTTAAACTGAGGCCAAGAGAGGCAAACAGAGTTAAACCGAATTAAACAGAGGCAAACAGAGGCAAACTGACTTAAACACAGGCAAACATTGTTAAACAGAGGCAAACAGAGATAAACAGAGTTAAACAGAGTTAAACAGAGGCAAACAGAGTTAAACAGGGGGAATCAGAGTTAAACAGAGGCAAACAGAGTTAAACAGAGGCAAACAGAGTTAAACAGTGTTAAACAGAGTTAAACAGTGTTAAACAGAGGCAAACAGTGTTAAACAGAGGCGAGCAGTGTTAAAAAGAGGCAAACAGTGTTAAACAGAGGCAAACAGACTTAAACAGACGCCAGTAGAGGCAAGCAGAATTAAACAGAATTAAACAGAGACAAACAGAGACTAACTGACTTAAACAGAGGCAAACAGTGTTAAACAGAGGCAAACAGACTTAAACAGAGGCCAATAGAGGCAAACAGAGTTAAACCGAATAAAACAGAGGCAAACAGAGGCAAACTGACTTAAACAGAGGCAAACATTGTTAAACAGGGCAAACAGAGTTAAACAGAATTAAACAGAGTTAAACAGAGGCAAACAGAGTTACACAGAGGCAAACAGAGTTAAACAGGGGCAAACAGAGTTAAACAGAGGCAAACAGAGTTAAACAGAGGCAAACAGATGCAAACAGAGTGTAACAGAGTGAAACAGAGTCAAACAGAGTCAAACAGAGTTAAACAGATTGAAACAGAGTGAAACGGAGAGAAACAGAGTTAAACACATGCAAACAGATGCTAACAGAGGCAAACAGATTTAAAAAGAGTTAGACACAGTTAAACAGATTGATAAAGAGTTAAAGAGAGGCAAACAGAGTTAAACTGTTTTAAACAGAAGCGGAAAGATTTAAACAGAGGCAAACAGAGTTATATAGAGTTAAAAAGAGTTAAACAGTGTTATGCAGCGTTACACAGTGTTAAACAGAGGCAAACAGAGGCAGACAGAGGCAGACAGAGGCAAACAGAGGCAAACAGACTTAAACAGAGGCAAAAAGACTTAAACAGAGGCAAACAGACTTAAACAGAGGCAAACAGACTTAAACAAAGGCAAAAAGACTTAAACAAAGGCAAACAAGATTAGACAGAGGCAAACAGACTTAAACAGAGGCAAACAGACTTAAACAGAGGCAAACAGACTTAAACAGAGGCAAACAGACTTAAACAGAGTGAAACAGAGTCAAACAGAGTCAAACAGAGTTAAACAGAGTGAAACAGAGTGAAATGGAGAGAAACAGAGTTAAACAGATGCAAACAAATGCTATCAGAGGCAACAGATTTAAAAAGAGTTAAACACAGTTAAACAGATTGATAAAGAGTTCAAGAGAGGCAAACAGAGTTAAACTGTGTTAAACAGAAGCGGAAAGTTTTAAACAGAGGCAAACAGAGTTATATAGAGTTAAACAGAGTTAAACAGTGTTATGCAGTCTTAAACAATGTTAAACAGTGTTAAAAGAAGGCAAACAGAGACAAACAGAGGCAAACAGACTTAAACAGAGGCAAAAAGACTTAAACAGAGGCAAACAGACTTAAACAGAGGCAAGCAGACTTATACAGAGGCAAAAAGACTTAAACAAAGGCAAACAAGATTAGACAGAGGCAAACAGACTTAAACAGAGGCAAACAGACTTAAACAGAGGCACACAGACTTAAACAGAGTGAAACAGAGTGAAACAGAGGCAAACAAAGGCAAACAGAGGCAAACAAAGGCAAACAGAGGCAAACAGAATGCAACAGAGTGAAACAGAGTGAAACAGAGGCAATCAGAGTTAAACAGAGTGAAATGGAGCTAAACAAAGGCAAACAGAGGTTAAACAGTGTTAGAGGCAAACAGTGTTAAACAGAGGCAAACAGAGTTAAACAGTGTTAAACAGAGGCAAACAGAGTTAAACAGTGTTAAACAGAGGCAAACAGTGTTAAACAGAGGCAAACAGTGTTAAACAGAGGCAAACAGTGTTAAACAGAGGCAAACAGACTTAAACAGAGGCCAAGAGAGGCAAACAGAGTTAAACCGAATTAAACAGAGGCAAACAGAGGCAAACTGACTTAAACAGAGGCAAACATTGTTAAACAGAGGCAAACAGAGTTAAACAGAGGCAAACAGAGTTACACAGGGGCAAACAGAGTTAAACAGAGGCAAACAGAGTTAAACAGAGCCAAGCAGAGTTAAACAGTGTTAAACAGAGTTAAACAGTGTTAAACAGAGGCAAACAGTGTTAAACAGAAGCAAGCAGTGTTAAAAAGAGGCAAACAGTGTTAAACAGAGGCAAACAGACTTAAACAGAGGCCAATAGAGGCAAACAGAATTAAACAGAATTAAACAGAGGCAAACAGAGACAAACTGACTGAAACAGAGGCAAACAGTGTTAAACAGAGGCAAACAGAGTTAAACAGTGTTAAACAGAAGCAAACAGTTTTAAACAGAGGCAAACAGTGTTAAACAGAGGAGAACAGGGTTAAACAGAGGCAAACAGAGTTAAACAGTGTTAAACAGAGGCAAACAGTGCTAACCAGAGGCAAACAGAGTTAAACAGAGGCAAACAGGGTTAAACAGAGGCAAACAGGGTTAAACAGTGTTTAACAGAGGCAAACAGGGTAACACAGTGTTAAACAGAGGCACGCAGAGGCAAGCAGAGGCAAACAGAGGCAAACAGAGGCAAACAGAGTTAAACAGAGGCAAACAGAGTTAAACAGAGGCAAACAGAATAAAACAGAGGCAAACAGAATTAAGCTGAGGCAAACAGAGTTAAGCTGATGCAAACAGATTTAAGCTGAGGCAAACAGAGTTAAACTGAGGCAAACAGAGTTAAACAGAGCTAAACAAAGGTAAAAAGAGTTAAACAGTGTTAAACAGAGGCAAACAGTGTTAAACAGTGCTAAACAGTGTTATGCAGTGTTAAACAGTGGCAAACAGTGTTACACAGTGTTACACAGTGGCAAACAGTTTCAAGTAGTGGCAACCAGAGGCAAACAGAGTCAAACAGAGGGTAACAGAGTGAAACAGAGTCAAACAGAGTCAAACAGAGTCAAACAGAGTTAAACAGAGTGAAACAGAGTGAAACGGAGAGAAACAGAGTTAAACACATGCAAACAGATGCTAACAGAGGCAAACAGATTTAAAAAGAGTTAAACACAGTTAAACAGATTGATAAAGAGTTAAAGAGAGGCAAACAGAGTTAAACTGTGTTAAACAGGAGCGGAAAGATTTGAACAGAGTCAAACAGAGTTAAATAGAGTTAAACAGAGTTAAACAGTGTTATACACTGTTAAACAGTGTTAAACCGTGTTAAACAGAGGCAAACAGAGGCAAACAGAGCCAAACAGAGGCAAACAGAGGAAAACAGAGGCAAACAGACTTAAACAGAGGCAAAAAGACTTAAACAGTGGCAAACAGACTTAAACAGAGGCAAACAGACTTAAACAGAGGCAAAAAGACTTAAACAAAGGCAAACAAGATTAAACAGAGGCAGACAGACTTAAACAGAGTGAAACAGAGGCAAACAAAGGCAAACAGAAGCAAACAGAGGCAAACAGAATGAAACAGAGTTAAACAGTGTTAAACAGAAGCAAACAGTTTTAAACAGAGGCAAACAGTGTTAAACAGAGGAAAACAGGGTTAAACAGAGGCAAACAGAGTTAAACAGTGTTAAACAGAGGCAAACAGTGCTAAACAGAGGCAAACAGAGTTAAACAGAGGCAAACAGGGTAAAAATGAGGCAAACAGGGTTAAACAGTGTTTAACAGAGGCAAACAGGGTAAAACAGTGTTAAACAGAGGCAAACAGAGGCAAGCAGAGGCAAACAGAGGCAAACAGAGGCAAACAGAGTTAAACAGAGGCAAACAGAGTTAAACAGAGGCAAACAGAATTAAGCTGAGGCAAACAGAGTTAAGCTGATGCAAACAGAGTTAAGCTGAGGCAAACAGAGTTAAACTGAGGCAAACGGAGTTAAACAGAGCTAAACAAAGGTAAAAAGAGTTAAACAGTGTTAAACAGAGGCAAACAGTGTTAAACAGTGCTAAACAGTGTTATGCAGTGTTAAACAGTGTTAAACAGTGTTACAGAGTGTTACACAGTGGCAAACAGTTTCAAGTAGTGGCAACCAGAGGCAAACAGAGTCAAACAGAGGGTAACAGAGTGAAACAGAGTCAAACAGAGTCAAACAGAGTCAAACAGAGTTAAACAGAGTGAAACAGAGTGAAACGGAGAGAAACAGAGTTAAACAGATGCAAACAGATGCTAACAGAGGCAAACAGACTTAAACAGAGGCAAAAGACTTAAACAAAGGCAAACAAGATTAGACAGAGGCAAACAGACTTAAACAGAGGCAAACAGACTTAAACAGAGGCAAACAGACTTAAACAGAGTGAAACAGACTTAAACAGAGTGAAACAGAGTGAAACAGAGGCAAACAAAGGCAAACAGAGGCAAACAGAGGCAAACAGAATGCAACAGAGTGAAACAGAGTGAAACAGAGGCAATCAGAGTTAAACAGAGTGAAATGGAGCTAAACAAAGGCAAACAGAGGTTAAACAGTGTTAGAGGCAAACAGTGTTACACAGAGGCAAACAGAGTTAAACAGTGTTAAACAGAGTTAAACAGTGTTAACCAGAGGCAAACAGTGTTAAACAGAGGCAAACAGTGTTAAACAGAGGCAAACAGACTTAAACAAGAGAGGCAAACAGAGTTAAACCGAATTAAACAGTGGCAAACAGAGGCAAACTGACTTAAACAGAGGCAAACATTGTTAAACAGAGCCAACCAGAGATAAAGAGAGTTAAACAGAGTTAAACAGAGGCAAACAGAGTTAAACAGGGGCAAACAGAGTTAAACAGGGGGAAACAGAGTTAAACATGGGCAAACAGAGTTAAACAGAGGCAAACAGAGTTAAACAGAGTTAAATATAGTTAAACAGAGTGAAACAGAGGCAAACAGAGTTAAACAGAGGCAAACAGAGTTAAACAGGGGCAAACTGAGTTAAACAGAGGCAAACAGAGTGAAACAGAGGCAAACAGAGTTAAACAGAAGCAAAGAGATTAAACTGAGGCAAACAGAGATAAACAGTGGCAAACAGAGTTAAACAGAGTTAAACAGAGTTAAACAGATTTAAACAGAGGCAAACAGTGTTAAACAGAGGCACACCGTGTTAAACAGAGGCAAACAGTGTTAAACAGAGCAAACAGGGTTAAACAGAGGCAAACAGGGTTAAACAGAGGCAAACAGACTTAAGCAGATTCAAACAGAGGCAAACAGAGTGAAAAAGAGTTAAACAGAGGCACAAAGAGTGAAACAGTGGCAAACAGAGTGAAACAGAGGCAAACAGAGTTAAACAGAGGCAAACAGAGATAAACAGAAGCAAACAGAGTTAAAAAGAGGCAAACAGAGGCAAACAGAGCTAAACAAAGGCAAAAAGAGTTAAACAGAGTTAAACTGAGGCAAACAGTGTTAAACAGTGTTAAACATTGTTAAACAGTGTTCAACAGTGGCAAGCAGTGGCAAACAGTGGCAAACAGTGCGAAACAGTGGCAACCAGTGGCAAACATTTTCAAACAGTGTCAAGCAGTGGTAAACAGTGGCAAGCAGTGGCAAACAGTGGCAAACAGCGGAAAACAGTGGCAAACAGTGGCAAACTGAGGCAAACAGAGGCAAACAGAGGCAAACAAAGGCAAAAAGAGGCAAACAGAGGCAAACAGAGGCAAACATAAGGAAACAGAATGAAACAGAGTGAAACAGAGGCAATCAGAGTTAAACAGAGTGAAATGGAGCTAAACAAAGGCAAACAGAGGTAAACAGTGTTAAACAGAAGCAAACAGTGTTAAACAGAATGAAACAGAGTTAAACAGTGTTAAACAGAGGCAAACAGAGTTAAAAAGAGGCAAACAGAGTAAAACAGAGGCAAACAGATTTAAACAGAGGCAAAGAGAGATAAACAGAGGCATTCAGAGTTAAACAGTGTTAAACAGAAGCAAACAGTTTTAAACAGAGGCCAACAGTGTTAAACAGAGGAAAACAGGGTTAAACAGAGGCAAACAGAGTTAAACAGTGTTAAACAGAGGCAAACAGTGCTAAACAGAGGCAAACAGTGTTAAACATAGGCAAACAGGGTTAAACAGAGGCAAGCAGGGTTAAACAGTGTATAACCGAGGCAAACAGGGTAAAACAGTGTTAAACAGAGGCAAGCAGCGGCAAGCAGAGGCAAACAGATGCAAACAGAGGCAAACAGAGGCAAACAGTGGCAAACAGTGGCAAACAGTGGCAAACACTTTAAAACAGTGGCAGGCAGTGGCAAACAGTGGCAAAC
>JANJGN010004031.1:0-37458 GCA_026770705.1 Isurus oxyrinchus
CAAACACAGTGAAACAGAGTGAAACAGAGGCAAACAGAGTGAAACAGAGGCAAACAGAGTGAAACAGAGGCAAACAGAGGGAAACAGTGCCAAACAGAGTGAAACAGAGGCAAACAGAGTGA
Organism: Isurus oxyrinchus; assembly: GCA_026770705.1. Taxonomy (NCBI): domain Eukaryota; kingdom Metazoa; phylum Chordata; class Chondrichthyes; order Lamniformes; family Lamnidae; genus Isurus; species Isurus oxyrinchus. The sequence continues at coordinate 123 of JANJGN010004031.1, forward strand.
AACAGAGGCAAACAGAGGGAAAGAGACGCAAACAGAGTCAAACAGAGGCAAACAGAGGCAAACAGTGTGAAACAGAGGCAAACTGAGTGAAACAGATGCAAACAGAGTGAAACAGACTGAAACAGAGTGAAACAGATGCAAACAGAGTGAAACAGAGGCAAACAGAGTGAAACAGAGGCACACAGACTTAAACAGAGGCAAACAGAGTGAAACAGTGGCAAACAGAGTAAAACAGAGGCAAACAGAGTGAAACAGAGGCAAACAGAGTGAAACAGAGGCAACCAGAGTGAGGCAGAGGCAAACAGACTTAAACAGAGGCAAACAGAGTTAAACAGACTTAAACAGAGGCAAACAGAGTGAAACAGAGACAAACAGAGTGAAACAGAGTGAAACAGAGGCAAACAGAGTGAAACAGAGGGAAACAGAGTGAAACAGAGGCAAACAGACTTAAACAGAGGCAAACAGAGTTAAACAGACTTAAACAGGGGCAAACAGAGAGAAACAGAGGCAAACAGAGTGAAACAGAGTGAAACAGAGGCAAACAGATTTAAACAGAGGCAAACAGAGTGAAACAGAGGCAGACTGAGTGAAACAGAGGCAAACAGAGTGAAACAGAGGCAAACAGAGTTAAACAGAGTTAAACAGAGACAAACAGAGTGAAACTGAGGCAAACAGAGTGAAACAGAGGCAAACAGAGTGAAACAGAGGCAAACAGAGTGAAACAGATGCAAACAGAGGGAAACAGACGCAAACAGAGTGAAACAGAGGCAAACAGAGTGAAAAAGAGGCAAACAGAGTGAAACAGAGGCAGACTGAGTGAAACAGAGGCAAACAGAGTGAAACAGACGCAAACAGAGTGAAACCGAGGCAAACAGAGTGAAACACAGGCAACAGAGTGAAACAGAGGCAAACAGAGTGAAACAAAGGCAAGCAGTGTGAAACAGAGGCAAACAGAGTGAAACAGATGCAAACAGAGTGAAACAGACTTAAACAGAGGCAAACAGAGTGAAACAGAGGCAAACAGAGTGAAACAGGCAAACAGAGTGAAACAGAGGCAAACAGAGGGAAACAGACGCAAACAGAGTGAAACAGAGGCAAACAGAGTGAAACAGAGGCAAACAGAGTGAAACAGAGGCAAACAGAGTGAAACAGAGTCAAACAGAGTGAAACAGAGGGAAACAGAGTAAAACAGAGGCAAACAGAGTGAAACAGAGGCAAACAGAGTGCAACAGAGGCAACCAGAGTGAGGCAGAGGCAAACAGACTTAAACAGAGGCAAACAGAGTTAAACAGACTTAAACAGAGGCAAACAGAGTGAAACAGAGGCAAACACAGTGAAACAGAGTGAAACAGAGGCAAACAGAGTGAAACAGAGGCAAACAGAGTGAAACAGAGGCAAACAGAGGGAAACAGTGCCAAACAGAGTGAAACAGAGGCAAACAGAGTGAAACAGAGGCAAACAGAGGGAAAGAGACGCAAACAGAGTCAAAATGAGGCAAACAGAGGCAAACAGTGTGAAACAGAGGCAAACTGAGTGAAACAGATGCAAACAGAGTGAAACAGACTGAAACAGAGTGAAACAGAAGCAAACAGAGTGAAACAGAGGCAAACAGAGTGAAACAGAGGCACACAGACTTAAACAGAGGCAAACAGAGTGAAACAGTGGCAAACAGAGTAAAACAGAGGCAAACAGAGTGAAGCAGAGGCAAACAGAGTGAAACAGAGGGCAACCAGAGTGAGGCAGAGGCAAACAGACTTAAACAGAGGCAAACAGAGTTAAACAGACTTAAACAGAGGCAAACAGAGTGAAACAGAGACAAACAGAGTGAAACAGAGTGAAACAGAGGCAAACAGAGTGAAACAGAGGGAAACAGAGTGAAACAGAGGCAAACAGACTTAAACAGAGGCAAACAGAGTTAAACAGACTTAAACAGGGGCAAACAGAGAGAAACAGAGGCAAACAGAGTGAAACAGAGTGAAACAGAGGCAAACAGATTTAAACAGAGGCAAACAGAGTGAAACAGAGGCAGACTGAGTGAAACAGAGGCAAACAGAGTGAAACAGAGGCAAAGAGAATGAAACCGAGGCAAACAGAGTGAAACACAGGCAAACAGAGTGAAACAGAGGCAAACAGAGTGAAACAAAGGCAAGCAGTGTGAAAAAGATGCAAAGAGAGTGAAACAGATGCAAACAGAGTGAAACAGACTTAAACAGAGGCAAAAAGAGTGAAACAGAGGCAAACAGAGTGAAACAGGCAAACAGAGTGAAACAGAGGCAAACAGAGGGAAACAGACGCAAACAGAGTGAAACAGAGGCAAACAGAGTGAAACAGAGGCAAACAGAGTGAAACAGAGGCAAACAGAGTGAAACAGAGTCAAACTGAGTGAAACAGAGGGAAACAGAGTAAAACAGAGGCAAACAGAGTGAAACAGAGGCAAACAGAGTGCAACAGAGGCAACCAGAGTGAGGCAGAGGCAAACAGACTTAAACAGTGGCAAACAGAGTTAAACAGACTTAAACAGAGGCAAACAGAGTGAAACAGAGGCAAACAGAGTGAAACAGAGTGAAACAGAGGCACACAGAGTGAAACAGAGGCAAACAGAGTGAAACAGAGGCAAACAGAGGGAAACAGAGTGAAACAGAGGCAAACAGAGTGAAACAGGCAAACAGAATGAAACAGAGGCAAACAGAGGGAAACAGACGCAAACAGAGTGAAACAGAGGCAAACAGAGTGAAACAGAGGCAAACAGAGTGAAACAGAGGCAAACAGAGTGAAACAGAGTCAAACAGAGTGAAACAGAGGGAAACAGAGTAAAACAGAGGCAAACAGAGTGAAACAGAGGCAAACAGAGGCAAACAGTGTGAAACAGAGGCAAACTGAGTGAAACAGATGCAAACAGAGTGAAACAGACTGAAACAGAGTGAAACAGATGCAAACAGAGTGAAACAGAGGCAAACAGAGTGAAACAGAGGCACACAGACTTAAACAGAGGCAAACAGAGTGAAACAGTGGCAAACAGAGTAAAACAGAGGCAAACAGAGTGAAACAGAGGCAAACAGAGTGAAACAGAGGCAACCAGAGTGAGGCAGAGGCAAACAGACTTAAACAGAGGCAAACAGAGTTAAACAGACTTAAACAGAGGCAAACAGAGTGAAACAGAGACAAACAGAGTGAAACAGAGTGAAACAGAGGCAACCAGAGTGAAACAGAGGGAAACAGAGTGAAACAGAGGCAAAACAGACTTAAACAGAGGCAAACAGAGTTAAACAGACTTAAACAGGGGCAAACAGAGAGAAACAGAGGCAAACAGAGTGAAACAGAGTGAAACAGAGGCAAACAGATTTAAACAGAGGCAAACAGAGTGAAACAGAGGCAGACTGAGTGAAACAGAGGCAAACAGAGTGAAACAGAGGCAAACAGAGTTAAACAGAGTTAAACAGAGACAAACAGAGTGAAACTGAGGCAAACAGAGTGAAACAGAGGCAAACAGAGTGAAACAGAGGCAAACAGAGTGAAACAGATGCAAACAGAGGGAAACAGACGCAAACAGAGTGAAACAGAGGCAAACAGAGTGAAAAAGAGGCAAACAGAGTGAAACAGAGGCAGACTGAGTGAAACAGAGGCAAACAGAGTGAAACAGACGCAAACAGAGTGAAACCGAGGCAAACAGAGTGAAACACAGGCAAACAGAGTGAAACAGAGGCAAACAGAGTGAAACAAAGGCAAGCAGTGTGAAACAGAGGCAAACAGAGTGAAACAGATGCAAACAGAGTGAAACAGACTTAAACAGAGGCAAACAGAGTGAAACAGAGGCAAACAGAGTGAAACAGGCAAACAGAGTGAAACAGAGGCAAACAGAGGGAAACAGACGCAAACAGAGTGAAACAGAGGCAAACAGAGTGAAACAGAGGCAAACAGAGTGCAACAGAGGCAAACAGAGTGAAACAGAGTCAAACAGAGTGAAACAGAGGGAAACAGAGTAAAACAGAGGCAAACAGAGTGAAACAGAGGCAAACAGAGTGCAACAGAGGCAACCAGAGTGAGGCAGAGGCAAACAGACTTAAACAGAGGCAAACAGAGTTAAACAGACTTAAACAGAGGCAAACAGAGTGAAACAGAGGCAAAACACAGTGAAACAGAGTGAAACAGAGGCAAACAGAGTGAAACAGAGGCAAACAGAGTGAAACAGAGGCAAACAGAGGGAAACAGTGCCAAACAGAGTGAAACAGAGGCAAACAGAGTGAAACAGAGGCAAACAGAGGGAAAGAGACGCAAACAGAGTCAAAATGAGGCAAACAGAGGCAAACAGTGTGAAACAGAGGCAAACTGAGTGAAACAGATGCAAACAGAGTGAAACAGACTGAAACAGAGTGAAACAGAAGCAAACAGAGTGAAACAGAGGCAAACAGAGTGAAACAGAGGCACACAGACTTAAACAGAGGCAAACAGAGTGAAACAGTGGCAAACAGAGTAAAACAGAGGCAAACAGAGTGAAGCAGAGGCAAACAGAGTGAAACAGAGGCAACCAGAGTGAGGCAGAGGCAAACAGACTTAAACAGAGGCAAACAGAGTTAAACAGACTTAAACAGAGGCAAACAGAGTGAAACAGAGACAAACAGAGTGAAACAGAGTGAAACAGAGGCAAACAGAGTGAAACAGAGGGAAACAGAGTGAAACAGAGGCAAACAGACTTAAACAGAGGCAAACAGAGTTAAACAGACTTAAACAGGGGCAAACAGAGAGAAACAGAGGCAAACAGAGTGAAACAGAGTGAAACAGAGGCAAACAGATTTAAACAGAGGCAAACAGAGTGAAACAGAGGCAGACTGAGTGAAACAGAGGCAAACAGAGTGAAACAGAGGCAAAGAGAATGAAACCGAGGCAAACAGAGTGAAACACAGGCAAACAGAGTGAAACAGAGGCAAACAGAGTGAAACAAAGGCAAGCAGTGTGAAAAAGATGCAAAGAGAGTGAAACAGATGCAAACAGAGTGAAACAGACTTAAACAGAGGCAAAAAGAGTGAAACAGAGGCAAACAGAGTGAAACAGGCAAACAGAGTGAAACAGAGGCAAACAGAGGGAAACAGACGCAAACAGAGTGAAACAGAGGCAAACAGAGTGAAACAGAGGCAAACAGAGTGAAACAGAGGCAAACAGAGTGAAACAGAGTCAAACTGAGTGAAACAGAGGGAAACAGAGTAAAACAGAGGCAAACAGAGTGAAACAGAGGCAAACAGAGTGCAACAGAGGCAACCAGAGTGAGGCAGAGGCAAACAGACTTAAACAGTGGCAAACAGAGTTAAACAGACTTAAACAGAGGCAAACAGAGTGAAAACAGAGGCAAACAGAGTGAAACAGAGTGAAACAGAGGCACACAGAGTGAAACAGAGGCAAACAGAGTGAAACAGAGGCAAACAGAGGGAAACAGAGTGAAACAGAGGCAAACAGAGTGAAACAGGCAAACAGAATGAAACAGAGGCAAACAGAGGGAAACAGACGCAAACAGAGTGAAACAGAGGCAAACAGAGTGAAACAGAGGCAAACAGAGTGAAACAGAGGCAAACAGAGTGAAACAGAGTCAAACAGAGTGAAACAGAGGGAAACAGAGTAAAACAGAGGCAAACAGAGTGAAACAGAGGCAAACAGAGTGCAACAGAGGCAACCAGAGTGAGGCAGAGGCAAACAGACTTAAACAGAGGCAAACAGAGTTAAACAGACTTAAACAGAGGCAAACAGAGTGAAACAGAGGCAAACACAGTGAAACAGAGTGAAACAGATGCAAACAGAGTGAAACAGAGGCAAACAGAGTGAAACAGAGGCAAACAGAGGGAAACAGTGCAAAACAGAGTGAAACAGAGGCAAACAGAGTGAAACAGAGGCAAACAGAGGGAAAGAGACGCAAACAGAGTCAAACAGAGGCAAACAGAGGCAAACAGTGTGAAACAGAGGCAAACTGAGTGAAACAGATGCAAACAGAGTGAAACAGACTGAAACAGAGTGAAACAGATGCAAACAGAGTGAAACAGAGGCAAACAGAGTGAAACAGAGGCACACAGACTTAAACAGGCAAACAGAGTGAAACAGTGGCAAACAGAGTAAAACAGAGGCAAGCAGAGTGAAACAGAGGCAAACAGAGTGCAACAGAGGCAACCAGAGTGAGGCAGAGGCAAACAGACTTAAACAGAGGCAAACAGAGTTAAACAGACTTAAACAGAGGCAAACAGAGTGAAACAGAGACAAACAGAGTGAAACAGAGTGAAACAGAGGCAAACAGAGTGAAACAGAGGGAAACAGAGTGAAACAGAGGCAAACAGACTTAAACAGAGGCAAACAGAGTTAAACAGACTTAAACAGGGGCAAAACAGAGAGAAACAGAGGCAAACAGAGTGAAACAGAGTGAAACAGAGGCAAACAGATTTAAAACAGAGGCAAAACAGAGTGAAACAGAGGCAGACTGAGTGAAACAGAGGCAAACAGAGTGAAACAGAGGCAAAGAGAATGAAACCGAGGCAAACAGAGTGAAACACAGGCAAACAGAGTGAAACAGAGGCAAACAGAGTGAAACAAAGGCAAGCAGTGTGAAACAGAGGCAAACAGAGTGAAACAGATGCAAACAGAGTGAAACAGACTTAAACAGAGGCAAACAGAGTGAAACAGAGGCAAACAGAGTGAAACAGAGGCAAACAGAGTGAAACAGTGGCAAACAGAGTAAAACAGAGGCAAACAGAGTGAAACAGAGGCAAACAGAGTGAAACAGAGGCAACCAGAGTGAGGCAGAGGCAAACAGACTTAAACAGAGGCAAACAGAGTTAAACAGACTTAAACAGAGGCAAACAGAGTGAAACAGAGACAAACAGAGTGAAACAGAGTGAAACAGAGGCAAACAGAGTGAAACAGAGGGAAACAGAGTGAAACAGAGGCAAACAGACTTAAACAGAGGCAAAACAGAGTTAAACAGACTTAAACAGGGGCAAACAGAGAGAAACAGAGGCAAACAGAGTGAAACAGAGTGAAACAGAGGCAAACAGATTTAAACAGAGGCAAACAGAGTGAAACAGAGGCAGACTGAGTGAAACAGAGGCAAACAGAGTGAAACAGAGGCAAACAGAGTTAAACAGAGTTAAACAGAGGCAAACAGAGTGAAACTGAGGCAAACAGAGTGAAACAGAGGCAAACAGAGTGAAACAGAGGCAAACAGAGTGAAACAGATGCAAACAGAGGGAAACAGACGCAAACAGAGTGAAACAGAGGCAAACAGAGTGAAAAAGAGGCAAACAGAGTGAAACAGAGGCAGACTGAGTGAAACAGAGGCAAACAGAGTGAAACAGACGCAAACAGAGTGAAACAGAGGCAAACAGAGTGAAACACAGGCAAACAGAGTGAAACAGAGGCAAACAGAGTGAAACAAAGGCAAGCAGTGTGAAACAGAGGCAAACAGAGTGAAACAGATGCAAACAGAGTGAAACAGACTTAAACAGAGGCAAACAGAGTGAAACAGAGGCAAACAGAGTGAAACAGGCAAACAGAGTGAAACAGAGGCAAACAGAGGGAAACAGACGCAAACAGAGTGAAACAGAGGCAAACAGAGTGAAACAGAGGCAAACAGAGTGAAACAGAGGCAAACAGAGTGAAACAGAGTCAAACAGAGTGAAACAGAGGGAAACAGAGTAAAACAGAGGCAAACAGAGTGAAACAGAGGCAAACAGAGTGCAACAGAGGCAACCAGAGTGAGGCAGAGGCAAACAGACTTAAACAGAGGCAAACAGAGTTAAACAGACTTAAACAGAGGCAAACAGAGTGAAACAGAGGCAAACACAGTGAAACAGAGTGAAACAGAGGCAAACAGAGTGAAACAGAGGCAAACAGAGTGAAACAGAGGCAAACAGAGGGAAACAGTGCCAAACAGAGTGAAACAGAGGCAAACAGAGTGAAACAGAGGCAAACAGAGGGAAAGAGACGCAAACAGAGTCAAAATGAGGCAAACAGAGGCAAACAGTGTGAAACAGAGGCAAACTGAGTGAAACAGATGCAAACAGAGTGAAACAGACTGAAACAGAGTGAAACAGAAGCAAACAGAGTGAAACAGAGGCAAACAGAGTGAAACAGAGGCACACAGACTTAAACAGAGGCAAACAGAGTGAAACAGTGGCAAACAGAGTAAAACAGAGGCAAACAGAGTGAAGCAGAGGCAAACAGAGTGAAACAGAGGCAACCAGAGTGAGGCAGAGGCAAACAGACTTAAACAGAGGCAAACAGAGTTAAACAGACTTAAACAGAGGCAAACAGAGTGAAACAGAGACAAACAGAGTGAAACAGAGTGAAACAGAGGCAAACAGAGTGAAACAGAGGGAAACAGAGTGAAACAGAGGCAAACAGACTTAAACAGAGGCAAACAGAGTTAAACAGACTTAAACAGGGGGCAAACAGAGAGAAACAGAGGCAAACAGAGTGAAACAGAGTGAAACAGAGGCAAACAGATTTAAACAGAGGCAAACAGAGTGAAACAGAGGCAGACTGAGTGAAACAGAGGCAAACAGAGTGAAACAGTGGCAAAGAGAATGAAACCGAGGCAAACAGAGTGAAACACAGGCAAACAGAGTGAAACACAGGCAAACAGAGTGAAACAAAGGCAAGCAGTGTGAAACAGAGGCAAACAGAGTGAAACAGATGCAAACAGAGTGAAACAGACTTAAACAGAGGCAAAAAGAGTGAAACAGAGGCAAACAGAGTGAAACAGGCAAACAGAGTGAAACAGAGGCAAACAGAGGGAAACAGACGCAAACAGAGTGAAACAGAGGCAAACAGAGTGAAACAGAGGCAAACAGAGTGAAACAGAGGCAAACAGAGTGAAAACAGAGTCAAACAGAGTGAAACAGAGGGAAACAGAGTAAAACAGAGGCAAACAGAGTGAAACAGAGGCAAACAGAGTGCAACAGAGGCAACCAGAGTGAGGCAGAGGCAAACAGACTTAAACAGTGGCAAACAGAGTTAAACAGACTTAAACAGAGGCAAACAGAGTGAAACAGAGGCAAACAGAGTGAAACAGAGTGAAACAGAGGCACACAGAGTGAAACAGAGGCAAACAGAGTGAAACAGAGGCAAACAGAGGGAAACAGAGTGAAACAGAGGCAAACAGAGTGAACAGGCAAACAGAGTGAAACAGAGGCAAACAGAGGGAAACAGACGCAAACAGAGTGAAACAGAGGCAAACAGAGTGAAACAGAGGCAAACAGAGTGAAACAGAGGCAAACAGAGTGAAACAGAGTCAAACAGAGTGAAACAGAGGGAAACAGAGTAAAACAGAGGCAAACAGAGTGAAACAGAGGCAAACAGAGTGCAACAGAGGCAACCAGAGTGAGGCAGAGGCAAACAGACTTAAACAGAGGCAAACAGAGTTAAACAGACTTAAACAGAGGCAAACAGAGTGAAACAGAGGCAAACACAGTGAAACAGAGTGAAACAGAGGCAAACAGAGTGAAACAGAGGCAAACAGAGTGAAACAGAGGCAAACAGAGGGAAACAGTGCAAAACAGAGTGAAACAGAGGCAAACAGAGTGAAACAGAGGCAAACAGAGGGAAAGAGACGCAAACAGAGTCAAACAGAGGCAAACAGAGGCACACAGTGTGAAAACAGAGGCAAACTGAGTGAAACAGATGCAAACAGAGTGAAACAGACTGAAACAGAGTGAAACAGATGCAAACAGAGTGAAACAGAGGCAAACAGAGTGAAACAGAGGCACACAGACTTAAACAGAGGCAAAGAGAGTGAAACAGTGGCAAACAGAGTAAAACAGAGGCAAACAGAGTGAAACAGAGGCAAACAGAGTGCAACAGAGGCAACCAGAGTGAGGCAGAGGCAAACAGACTTAAACAGAGGCAAACAGAGTTAAACAGACTTAAACAGAGGCAAACAGAGTGAAACAGAGACAAACAGAGTGAAACAGAGGCAAACAGAGTGAAACAGAGGGAAACAGAGTGAAACAGAGGCAAACAGACTTAAACAGAGGCAAACAGAGTTAAACAGACTTAAACAGGGGCAAACAGAGAGAAACAGAGGCAAACAGAGTGAAACAGAGTGAAACAGAGGCAAACAGATTTAAACAGAGGCAAACAGAGTGAAACAGAGGCAGACTGAGTGAAACAGAGGCAAACAGAGTGAAACAGAGGCAAAGAGAATGAAACCGAGGCAAACAGAGTGAAACACAGGCAAACAGAGTGAAACAGAGGCAAACAGAGTGAAACAAAGGCAAGCAGTGTGAAACAGAGGCAAACAGAGTGAAACAGATGCAAACAGAGTGAAACAGACTTAAACAGAGGCAAACAGAGTGAAACAGAGGCAAACAGAGTGAAACAGAGGCAAACAGAGGGAAACAGACGCAAACAGAGTGAAACAGAGGCAAACAGAGTGAAACAGAGGCAAACAGAGTGAAACAGAGGCAAACAGAGTGAAACAGAGTCAAACAGAGTGAAACAGAGGGAAACAGAGTAAAACAGAGGCAAACAGAGTGAAACAGAGGCAAACAGAGTGCAACAGAGGCAACCAGAGTGAGGCAGAGGCAAACAGACTTAAACAGAGGCAAACAGAGTTAAACAGACTTAAACAGAGGCAAACAGAGTGAAACAGAGGCAAACAGAGTGAAACAGAGGCAAACAGAGGGAAACAGTGCCAAACAGAGTGAAACAGAGGCTAACAGAGTGAAACAGAGGCAAACAGAGGGAAAGAGACGCAAACAGAGTCAAACAGAGGCAAACAGAGGCAAACAGTGTGAAACAGAGGCAAACTGAGTGAAACAGATGCAAACAGAGTGAAACAGACTGAAACAGAGTGAAACAGATGCAAACAGAGTGAAACAGAGGCAAACAGAGTGAAACAGAGGCACACAGACTTAAACAGAGGCAAACAGAGTGAAACAGTGGCAAACAGAGTAAAACAGAGGCAAACAGAGTGAGGCAGAGGCAAACAGACTTAAAAAGAGGCAAACAAAGTTAAACAGACTTAAACAGAGGCAAACAGAGTGAAACAGAGGCAAACAGAGTGAAACAGAGTGAAACAGAGGCAAACAGAGTGAAACAGAGGGAAACAGAGTGAAACAGAGGCAAACAGACTTAAACAGAGGCAAACAGAGTTTAAACAGACTTAAACAGGGGCAAACAGAGAGAAACAGAGGCAAACAGAGTGAAACAGAGTGAAACAGAGGCAAACAGATTTAAACAGAGGCAAACAGAGTGAAAACAGAGGCAAACAGAGGGAAACAGCGCCAAACAGAGTGAAACAGAGGCAAACAGAGTGAAACAGAGGCAAACAGAGTGAAAAAGAGGCAGACAGAGTGAAACAGAGGCAAACAGCATTAAACAGAGGCAAACAGAGTGAAACAGAGGCAAACAGAGTAAAACAGAGGCAAACAGAATGAAACAGAGGCAAACAGAGTGAAATCAGAGGCAACCAGAGTGAGGCAGAGGCAAACAGACTTAAACAGAGGCAAACAGAGTTAAACAGAGTGAAACAGAGGCAAACAGAGTCATACGGAGGCAAACAGAGTGCAACAGAGTGAAACAGAGGGAAACAGAGTGAAACAGAGGCAAACAGAGCGAAACAGCGGCAAACAGAAGGAAACAGAGGCAAACAGAATAAAACAGAGGCAAACAGAGGGAAACAGAAGCAAACAGAGTGAAACAGATGCAAACAGAGTGAAACAGAGGCAAACAGATTTAAACAGGTGCAAACAGAGTGAAATAGACTTAAACAGAGTGAAACAGAGGCAAACAGAGTGAAACAGAGGCAAACAGAGTGAAACAGAGGCCAACAGAGTGAAACAGAGGTAAACAGAGTGGAACAGAGGCAAACAGAGTGAAACAGAGGCAAACAGAGTAAAACAGAGGCAAACAGAGTGAAACAGAGGCAAACAGAGTGAAACAGAGGCAAACAGAGTGAAACAGAGGCAAACAGAGTGAAACAGCGGCAAACAGAGTAAAACTGAGGCAAACAGATTAAAACAGAGGCAAACCAGACTTAAACAGAGGCAAAACAGAGTGAAACAGCGGCAGAGTAAAACAGAGGCAAACAGAGTGAAACAGACGCAAACAGAGTGAAACAGAGGCAAACAGAGTGAAACAGAGGCAAACAGAGTGAAACAGAGGCAAACAGAGTGAAACAGAGGCCAACAGAGTGAAACAGAGTCAAACAGAGTGAAACAGAGGCAAACAGAGTACAACAGAGGCAAACAGAGTGAAACAGAGGCAAACAGAGTGAAACAGATGCAACCAGAGTGAGGCAGAGGCAAACAGACTTAAACAGAGGCAAACAGAGTTAAACAGACTTAAACAGAGGCAAACAGAGTGAAACAGAGGCAAACAGAGTGAAACAGAGTGAAACAGAGGCAAACTGAGTGAAACAGAGGCAAACAGAGTGAAACAGAGGCAAACAGAGGGAAACAGAGCCAAACAGAGTGAAACACAGGCAAACAGAGTGAAACAGAGGCAAACAGAGTGAAACAAAGGCAAGCAGTGTGAAACAGAGGCAAACAGAGTGAAACAGATGCAAACAGAGTGAAACAGACTTAAACAGAGGCAAACAGAGTGAAACAGAGGCAAACAGAGTGAAACAGGCAAACAGAGTGAAACAGAGGCAAACAGAGGGAAACAGACGCAAACAGAGTGAAACAGAGGCAAACAGAGTGAAACAGAGGCAAACAGAGTGAAACAGAGGCAAAAAGAGTGAAACAGAGTCAAACAGAGTGAAACAGAGGGAAACAGAGTAAAACAGAGGCAAACAGAGTGAAACAGAGGCAAACAGAGTGCAACAGAGGCAACCAGAGTGAGGCAGAGGCAAACAGACTTAAACAGAGGCAAACAGAGTTAAACAGACTTAAACAGAGGCAAACAGAGTGAAACAGAGGCAAACAGAGTGAAACAGAGTGAAACAGAGTGAAACAGAGGCAAACAGAGTGAAACACAGGCAAACAGAGTGAAACAGAGGCAAACAGAGTGAAACAGGCAAACAGAGTGAAACAGAGGCAAAAAGAGGGAAACAGACGCAAACAGAGTGAAACGGAGGTAAACAGAGTGAAACAGAGGCAAACAGAGTGAAACAGAGGCAAACAGAGTGAAACAGAGTCAAACAGAGTGAAACAGAGGGGAAACAGAGTAAAACAGAGGCAAACAGAGTGAAACAGAGGCAAACAGAGTGCAACAGAGGCAACCAGAGTGAGGCAGAGGCTGAGGCAGAGGCAAACAGACTTAAACAGAGGCAAACAGAGTTAAACAGACTTAAACAGAGGCAAACAGAGTGAAACAGAGGCAAACAGAGTGAAACAGAGTGAAACAGAGGCACACAGAGTGAAACAGAGGCAAACAGAGTGAAACAGAGGCAAACAGAGGGAAACAGTGCCAAACAGAGTGAAACAGAGGCAATAAAAGTGAAACAGAGGCAAACAGAGGGAAAGAGACGCAAACAGAGTCAAACAGAGGCAAACAGAGGCAAACAGTGTGAAACAGAGGCAAACTGAGTGAAACAGATGCAAACAGAGTGGAACAGACTGAAACAGAGTGAAACAGATGCAAACAGAGTGAAACAGAGGCAAACAGAGTGAAACAGAGGCACACAGACTTAAACAGAGGCAAACAGAGTGAAACAGTGGCAAACAGAGTAAAACAGAGGCAAACAGAGTGAAGCAGAGGCAAACAGAGTGAAACAGAGGCAACCAGAGTGAGGCAGAGGCAAACAGACTTAAACAGAGGCAAACAGAGTTAAACAGACTTAAACAGAGGCAAACAGAGTGAAACAGAGACAAACAGAGTGAAACAGAGTGAAACAGAGGCAAACAGAGTGAAACAGAGGGAAACAGAGTGAAACAGAGGCAAACAGACTTAAACAGAGGCAAACAGAGTTAAACAGACTTAAACAGGGGCAAACAGAGAGAAACAGAGGCAAACAGAGTGAAACAGAGTGAAACAGAGGCAAACAGATTTAAACAGAGGCAAACAGAGTGAAACAGAGGCAGACTGAGTGAAACAGAGGCAAACAGAGTGAAACAGTGGCAAAGAGAATGAAACCGAGGCAAACAGAGTGAAACACAGGCAAACAGAGTGAAACTGAGGCAAACAGAGTGAAACAAAGGCAAGCAGTGTGAAACAGAGGCAAACAGAGTGAAACAGATGCAAACAGAGTGAAACAGACTTAAACAGAGGCAAAAAGAGTGAAACAGAGGCAAACAGAGTGAAACAGGCAAACAGAGTGAAACAGAGGCAAACAGAGGGAAACAGACGCAAACAGAGTGAAACAGAGGCAAACAGAGTGAAACAGAGGCAAACAGAGTGAAACAGAGGCAAACAGAGTGAAACAGAGTCAAACAGAGTGAAACAGAGGGAAACAGAGTAAAACAGAGGCAAACAGAGTGAAACAGAGGCAAACAGAGTGCAACAGAGGCAACCAGAGTGAGGCAGAGGCAAACAGACTTAAACAGTGGCAAACAGAGTTAAACAGACTTAAACAGAGGCAAACAGAGTGAAACAGAGGCAAACAGAGTGAAACAGAGTGAAACAGAGGCACACAGAGTGAAACAGAGGCAAACAGAGTGAAACAGAGGCAAACAGAGGGAAACAGAGTGAAACAGAGGCAAACAGAGTGAAACAGGCAAACAGAGTGAAACAGAGGCAAACAGAGGGAAACAGACGCAAACAGAGTGAAACAGAGGCAAACAGAGTGAAACAGAGGCAAACAGAGTGAAACAGAGGCAAACAGAGTGAAACAGAGTCAAACAGAGTGAAACAGAGGGAAACAGAGTAAAACAGAGGCAAAAAGAGTGAAACAGAGGCAAACAGAGTGCAACAGAGGCAACCAGAGTGAGGCAGAGGCAAACAGACTTAAACAGAGGCAAACAGAGTTAAACAGACTTAAACAGAGGCAAACAGAGTGAAACAGAGGCAAACAGAGTGAAACAGAGGCAAACAGAGGGAAACAGTGCAAAACAGAGTGAAACAGAGGCAAACAGAGTGAAACAGAGGCAAACAGAGGGAAAGAGACGCAAACAGAGTCAAACAGAGGCAAACAGAGGCAAACAGTGTGAAACAGAGGCAAACTGAGTGAAACAGATGCAAACAGAGTGAAACAGACTGAAACAGAGTGAAACAGATGCAAACAGAGTGAAACAGAGGCAAACAGAGTGAAACAGAGGCACACAGACTTAAACAGAGGCAAAGAGAGTGAAACAGTGGCAAACAGAGTAAAACAGAGGCAAACAGAGTGAAACAGAGGCAAACAGAGTGCAACAGAGGCAACCAGAGTGAGGCAGAGGCAAACAGACTTAAACAGAGGCAAACTGAGTTAAACAGAGTTAAACAGAGGCAAACAGAGTGAAACAGAGACAAACAGAGTGAAACAGAGTGAAACAGAGGCAAACAGAGTGAAACAGAGGGAAACAGAGTGAAACAGAGGCAAACAGACTTAAACAGAGGCAAACAGAGTTAAACAGACTTAAACAGGGGCAAACAGAGAGAAACAGAGGCAAACAGAGTGAAACAGAGTGAAACAGAGGCAAACAGATTTAAACAGAGGCAAACAGAGTGAAACAGAGGCAGACTGAGTGAAACAGAGGCAAACAGAGTGAAACAGAGGCAAAGAGAATGAAACCGAGGCAAACAGAGTGAAACACAGGCAAACAGAGTGAAACAGAGGCAAACAGAGTGAAACAAAGGCAAGCAGTGTGAAACAGAGGCAAACAGAGTGAAACAGATGCAAACAGAGTGAAACAGACTTAAACAGAGGCAAACAGAGTGAAACAGAGGCAAACAGAGTGAAACAGAGGCAAACAGAGGGAAACAGACGCAAACAGAGTGAAACAGAGGCAAACAGAGTGAAACAGAGGCAAACAGAGTGAAACAGAGGCAAACAGAGTGAAACAGAGTCAAACAGAGTGAAACAGAGGGAAACAGAGTAAAACAGAGGCAAACAGAGTGAAACAGAGGCAAACAGAGTGCAACAGAGGCAACCAGAGTGAGGCAGAGGCAAACAGACTTAAACAGAGGCAAACAGAGTTAAACAGACTTAAACAGAGGCAAACAGAGTGAAACAGAGGCAAACAGAGTGAAACAGAGGCAAACAGAGGGAAACAGTGCCAAACAGAGTGAAACAGAGGCTAACAGAGTGAAACAGAGGCAAACAGAGGGAAAGAGACGCAAACAGAGTCAAACAGAGGCAAACAGAGGCAAACAGTGTGAAACAGAGGCAAACTGAGTGAAACAGATGCAAACAGAGTGAAACAGACTGAAACAGAGTGAAACAGATGCAAACAGAGTGAAACAGAGGCAAACAGAGTGAAACAGAGGCACACAGACTTAAACAGAGGCAAACAGAGTGAAACAGTGGCAAACAGAGTAAAACAGAGGCAAACAGAGTGAGGCAGAGGCAAACAGACTTAAAAAGAGGCAAACAAAGTTAAACAGACTTAAACAGAGGCAAACAGAGTGAAACAGAGGCAAACAGAGTGAAACAGAGTGAAACAGAGGCAAACAGAGTGAAACAGAGGGAAACAGAGTGAAACAGAGGCAAACAGACTTAAACAGAGGCAAACAGAGTTAAACAGACTTAAACAGGGGCAAACAGAGAGAAACAGAGGCAAACAGAGTGAAACAGAGTGAAACAGAGGCAAACAGATTTAAACAGAGGCAAACAGAGTGAAACAGAGGCAAACAGAGGGAAACAGCGCCAAACAGAGTGAAACAGAGGCAAACAGAGTGAAACAGAGGCAAACAGAGTGAAAAAGAGGCAGACAGAGTGAAACAGAGGCAAACAGCATTAAACAGAGGCAAACAGAGTGAAACAGAGGCAAACAGAGTAAAACAGAGGCAAACAGAATGAAACAGAGGCAAACAGAGTGAAACAGAGGCAACCAGAGTGAGGCAGAGGCAAACAGACTTAAACAGAGGCAAACAGAGTTAAACAGAGTGAAACAGAGGCAAACAGATTCATACGGAGGCAAACAGAGTGCAACAGAGTGAAACAGAGGGAAACAGAGTGAAACAGAGGCAAACAGAGTGAAACAGCGGCAAACAGAAGGAACAGAGGCAAACAGAATGAAACAGAGGCAAACAGAGGGAAACAGAAGCAAACAGAGTGAAACAGATGCAAACAGAGTGAAACAGAGGCAAACAGTGCGAAAACAGAGGCAAACAGAGTGAAACAGGTGCAAACAGAGTGAAATAGACTTAAACAGAGTGAAACAGAGGCAAACAGAGTGAAACAGAGGCAAACAGAGTGAAACAGAGGCCAACAGAGTGAAACAGAGGTAAACAGAGTGGAACAGAGGCAAACAGAGTGAAACAGAGGCAAACAGAGTAAAACAGAGGCAAACAGAGTGAAACAGAGGCAAACAGAGTGAAACAGAGGCAAACAGAGTGAAACAGAGGCAAACAGAGTGAAACAGCGGCAAACAGAGTAAAACTGAGGCAAACAGATTAAAACAGAGGCAAACAGACTTAAACAGAGGCAAACAGAGTGAAACAGCGGCAGAGTAAAACAGAGGCAAACAGAGTGAAACAGACGCAAACAGAGTGAAACAGAGGCAAACAGAGTGAAACAGAGGCAAACAGAGTGAAACAGAGGCAAACAGAGTGAAACAGAGGCCAACAGAGTGAAACAGAGTCAAACAGAGTGAAACAGAGGCAAACAGAGTACAACAGAGGCAAACAGAGTGAAACAGAGGCAAACAGAGTGAAACAGAGGCAAACAGAGTGAAACAGAGGCCAACAGAGTGAAACAGAGTCAAACAGAGTGAAACAGAGGCAAACAGAGTACAACAGAGGCAAACAGAGTGAAACAGAGGCAAACAGAGTGAAACAGATGCAACCAGAGTGAAACAGAGGCAAACAGAGTGAAACAGAGTGAAACAGAGGCAAACAGAGTGAAACAGAGGCAAACAGAGGGAAACAGAGCCAAACAGAGTGAAACACAGGCAAACAGAGTGAAACAGAGGCAAACAGAGTGAAACAAAGGCAAGCAGTGTGAAACAGAGGCAAACAGAGTGAAACAGATGCAAACAGAGTGAAACAGACTTAAACAGAGGCAAACAGAGTGAAACAGAGGCAAACAGAGTGAAACAGGCAAACAGAGTGAAACAGAGGCAAACAGAGGGAAACAGACGCAAACAGAGTGAAACAGAGGCAAACAGAGTGAAACAGAGGCAAACAGAGTGAAACAGAGGCAAAAAGAGTGAAACAGAGTCAAACAGAGTGAAACAGAGGGAAACAGAGTAAAACAGAGGCAAACAGAGTGAAACAGAGGCAAACAGAGTGCAACAGAGGCAACCAGAGTGAGGCAGAGGCAAACAGACTTAAACAGAGGCAAACAGAGTTAAACAGACTTAAACAGAGGCAAACAGAGTGAAACAGAGGCAAACAGAGTGAAACAGAGTGAAACAGAGTGAAACAGAGGCAAACAGAGTGAAACAGAGGCAAACAGAGTGAAACAGAGGCAAACAGAGTGAAACAGGCAAACAGAGTGAAACAGAGGCAAAAAGAGGGAAACAGACGCAAACAGAGTGAAACGGAGGTAAACAGAGTGAAACAGAGGCAAACAGAGTGAAACAGAGGCAAACAGAGTGAAACAGAGTCAAACAGAGTGAAACAGAGGGAAACAGAGTAAAACAGAGGCAAACAGAGTGAAACAGAGGCAAACAGAGTGCAACAGAGGCAACCAGAGTGAGGCAGAGGCAAACAGACTTAAACAGAGGCAAACAGAGTTAAACAGACTTAAACAGAGGCAAACAGAGTGAAACAGAGGCAAACAGAGTGAAACAGAGTGAAACAGAGGCACACAGAGTGAAACTGAGGCAAACAGAGTGAAACAGAGGCAAACAGAGGGAAACAGTGCCAAACAGAGTGAAACAGAGGCAAACAGAGTGAAACAGAGGCAAACAGAGGGAAAGAGACGCAAACAGAGTCAAACAGAGGCAAACAGAGGCAAACAGTGTGAAACAGAGGCAAACTGAGTGAAACAGATGCAAACAGAGTGAAACAGACTGAAACAGAGTGAAACAGATGCAAACAGAGTGAAACAGAGGCAAACAGAGTGAAACAGAGGCACACAGACTTAAACAGAGGCAAACAGAGTGAAACAGTGGCAAACAGAGTAAAACAGAGGCAAACAGAGTGAAACAGAGGCAAACAGACTTAAACAGAGCAAGCAAAGTTAAACAGACTTAAACAGAGGCAAACAGAGTGAAACAGAGACAAACAGAGTGAAACAGAGTGATACAGAGGCAAACAGAGTGAAACAGAGGGAAACAGAGTGAAACAGAGGCAAACAGACTTAAACAGAGGCAAGCAGAGTTAAACAGACTTAAACAGGGGCAAACAGAGAGAAACAGAGGCAAACAGAGTGAAACAGAGGCAAACAGAGTAAAACAGAGGCAAACAGAATGAAACAGAGGCAAACAGAGTGAAACAGAGGCAACCAGAGTGAGGCAGAGGCAAACAGACTTAAACAGAGGCAAACAGAGTTAAACAGAGTGAAACAGAGGCAAACAGAGTGATACAGAGGCAAACAGAGTGCAACAGAGTGAAACAGAGGCAAACAGAGAGAAACAGAGGCAAACAGAGTGAAACAGCGGCAAACAGAAGGAAACAGAGGCAAACAGAATGAAACAGAGGCAAACAGAGGGAAACAGAAGCAAACAGAGTGAAACAGACGCAAACAGAGTGAAACAGAGGCAAACAGTGCGAAACAGAGGCAAACAGAGTGAAACAGGTGCAAACAGAGTGAAATAGACTTAAACAGAGTGAAACAGAGGCAAACAGAGTGAAACAGAGGCAAACAGAGTGAAACAGAGGCAAACAGAGTGAAACAGAGGCCAACAGAGTGAAACAGAGGCAACCAGAGTGAGGCATAGGCAAACAGACTTAAACAGAGGCAAACAGAGTTAAACAGACTTAAACAGAGGCAAACAGAGTGAAACAGAGACAAACAGAGTGAAACAGAGTGAAACAGAGGCAAACAGAGTGAAACAGAGGGAAACAGAGTGAAACAGAGGCAAACAGACTTAAACAGAGGCAAACAGATTTAAACAGACTTAAACAGGGGCAAACAGAGAGAAACAGAGGCAAACAGAGTGAAACAGAGGCAAACAGAGGCAAACAGATTTAAACAGAGGCAAACAGAGTGAAACAGAGGCAGACTGAGTGAAACAGAGGCAAACAGAGTGAAACAGAGGCAAAGAGAATGAAACCGAGGCAAACAGAGTGAAACACAGGCAAACAGAGTGAAACAGAGGCAAACAGAGTGAAACAAAGGCAAGCAGTGTGAAACAGAGGCAAACAGAGTGAAACAGATGCAAACAGAGTGAAACAGACTTAAACAGAGGCAAACAGAGTGAAACAGAGGCAAACAGAGTGAAACAGAGGCAAACAGAGGGAAACAGACGCAAACAGAGTGAAACAGAGGCAAACAGAGTGAAACAGAGGCAAACAGAGTGAAACAGAGTCAAACAGAGTGAAACAGAGGGAAACAGAGTAAAACAGAGGCAAACAGAGTGAAACAGAGGCAAACAGAGTGCAACAGAGGCAACCAGAGTGAGGCAGAGGCAAACAGACTTAAACAGAGGCAAACAGAGTTAAACAGACTTAAACAGAGGCAAACAGAGTGAAACAGAGGCAAACAGAGTGAAACAGAGTGAAACAGAGGCACACAGAGTGGAACAGAGGCAAACAGAGTGAAACAGAGGCAAACAGAGGGAAACAGTGCCAAACAGAGTGAAACAGAGGCAAACAGAGTGAAACAGAGGCAAACAGAGGGAAAGAGACGCAACCAGAGTCAAACAGAGGCAAACAGAGGCAAACAGTGTGAAACAGAGGCAAACTGAGTGAAACAGATGCAAACAGAGTGAAACAGACTGAAACAGAGTGAAACAGATGCAAACAGAGTGAAACAGAAGCAAACAGAGTGAAACAGAGGCACACAGACTTAAACAGAGGCAAACAGAGTGAAACAGTGGCAAACAGAGTAAAACAGAGGCAAACAGAGTGAAACAGAGGCAAACAGAGTGAAACAGAGGCAACCAGAGTGAGGCAGAGGCAAACAGACTTAAACAGAGGCAAACAAAGTTAAACAGACTTAAACAGAGGCAAACAGAGTGAAACAGAGACAAACAGAGTGAAACAGAGTGAAACAGAGGCAAACAGAGTGAAACAGAGGGAAAGAGAGTGAAACAGAGGCAAACAGACTTAAACAGAGGCAAACAGAGTGAAACAGAGGCAAACAGAGTGAAACAGAGTGAAACAGAGGCAAACAGAGTGAAACAGAGGCAAACAGAGTGAAACAGATGCAAACAGAGTGAAACAGACTTAAACAGAGGCAAACAGAGTGAAACAGAGGCAAACAGAGTGAAACAGAGGCAAACAGAGGGAAACAGACGCAAACAGAGTGAAACAGAGGCAAACAGAGTGAAACAGAGGCAAACAGAGTGAAACAGAGGCAAACAGAGTGAAACAGAGTCAAACAGCGTGAAACAGAGGGAAACAGAGTAAAACAGAGGCAAACAGAGTGAAACAGAGGCAAACAGAGTGCAACAGAGGCAACCAGAGTGAGGCAGAGGCAAACAGACTTAAACAGAGGCAAACAGAGTTAAACAGACTTAAGCAGAGGCAAACAGAGTGAAACAGAGGCAAACAGAGTGAAACAGAGTGAAACAGAGGCACACAGAGTGGAACAGAGGCAAACAGAGTGAAACAGAGGCAAACAGAGGGAAACAGTGCCAAACAGAGTGAAACAGAGGCAAACAGAGTGAAACAGAGGCAAACAGAGGGAAAGAGACGCAACCAGAGTCAAACAGAGGCAAACAGAGGCAAACAGTGTGAAACAGAGGCAAAATGAGTGAAACAGATGCAAACAGAGTGAAACAGACTCTGAAACAGAGTGAAACAGATGCAAACAGAGTGAAACAGAGGCAAACAGAGTGAAACAGAGGCACACAGACTTAAACAGAGGCAAACAGAGTGAAACAGTGGCAAACAGAGTAAAACAGAGGCAAACAGAATGAAACAGAGGCAAACAGAGTGAAACAGAGGCAACCAGAGTGAGGCAGAGGCAAACAGACTTAAACAGAGGCAAACAAAGTTAAACAGACTTAAACAGAGGCAAACAGAGTGAAACAGAGACAAACAGAGTGAAACAGAGTGAAACAGAGGCAAACAGAGTGAAACAGAGGGAAACAGAGTGAAACAGAGGCAAACAGACTTAAACAGAGGCAAACAGAGTTAAACAGACTTAAACAGGGGCAAACAGAGAGAAACAGAGGCAAACAGAGTGAAACAGAGTGAAACAGAGGCAAACAGATTTAAACAGAGGCAAACAGAGTGAAACAGAGGCAAACAGAGGGAAACAGCGCCAAACAGAGTGAAACAGAGGCAAACAGAGTGAAACAGAGGCAAACAGAGTGAAAAAGAGGCAGACAGAGTGAAACAGAGGCAAACAGCATTAAACAGAGGCAAACAGAGTGAAACAGAGGCAAACAGAGTAAAACAGAGGCAAACAGAATGAAACAGAGGCAAACAGAGGGAAACAGAGGCAACCAGAGTGAGGCAGAGGCAAACAGACTTAAACAGAGGCAAACAGAGTTAAACAGAGTGAAACAGAGGCAAACAGAGTCATACAGAGGCAAACAGAGTGCAACAGAGTGAAACAGAGGCAAACAGAGTGAAACAGAGGCAAACAGAGTGAAACAGCGGCAAACAGAAGGAAACAGAGGCAAACAGAATGAAACAGAGGCAAACAGAGGGAAACAGAAGCAAACAGAGTGAAACAGACGCAAACAGAGTGAAACAGAGGCAAACAGTGCGAAACAGAGGCAAACAGAGTGAAACAGGTGCAAACAGAGTGAAATAGACTTAAACAGAGTGAAACAGAGGCAAACAGAGTGAAACAGAGGCAAACAGAGTGAAACAGAGGCCAACAGAGTGAAACAGAGGTAAACAGAGTGGAACAGAGGCAAACAGAGTGAAACAGAGGCAAACATATTAAAACAGAGGCAAACAGAGTGAAACAGAGGCAAACAGAGTGAAACAGAGGCAAACAGAGTGAAACAGCGGCAAACAGAGTAAAACTGAGGCAAACAGATTAAAACAGAGGCAAACAGACTTAAACAGAGGCAAACAGAGTGAAACAGCGGCAGAGTAAAACAGAGGCAAACAGAGTGAAACAGACGCAAACAGAGTGAAACAGAGGCAAACAGAGTGAAACAGAGGCAAACAGAGTGAAACAGAGGCAAACAGAGTGAAACAGAGGCCAACAGAGCGAAACAGAGTCAAACAGAGTGAAACAGAGGCAAACAGAGTACAACAGAGGCAAACAGAGTGAAACAGAGGCAAACAGAGTGAAACAGATGCAACCAGAGTGAGGCGGAGGCAAACAGACTGAAACAGAGGCAAACAGAGTTAAACAGACTTAAACAGAGGCAAACAGAGTGAAACAGAGGCAAACAGAGTGAAACAGAGTGAAACAGAGGCAAACAGAGTGAAACAGAGGCAAACAGAGTGAAACAGAGGCAAACAGAGGGAAACAGAGCCAAACAGAGTGAAACACTGGCAAACAGAGTGAAACAGAGGCAAACAGAGTGAAACAAAGGCAAGCAGTGTGAAACAGAGGCAAACAGAGTGAAACAGATGCAAACAGAGTGAAACAGACTTAAACAGAGGCAAACAGAGTGAAACAGAGGCAAACAGAGTGAAACAGGCAAACAGAGTGAAACAGAGGCAAACAGAGGGAAACAGACGCAAACAGAGTGAAACAGAGGCAAACAGAGTGAAACAGAGGCAAACAGAGTGAAACAGAGGCAAACAGAGTGAAACAGAGTCAAACAGAGTGAAACAGAGGGAAACAGAGTAAAACAGAGGCAAACAGAGTGAAACAGAGGCAAACAGAGTGCAACAGAGGCAACCAGAGTGAGGCAGAGGCAAACAGACTTAAACAGAGGCAAACAGAGTTAAACAGACTTAAACAGAGGCAAACAGAGTGAAACAGAGGCAAACAGAGTGAAACAGAGTGAAACAGAGTGAAACAGAGGCAAACAGAGTGAAACAGAGGCAAACAGAGTGAAACAGAGGCAAACAGAGTGAAACAGGCAAACAGAGTGAAACAAAGGCAAACAGAGGGAAACAGACGCAAACAGAGTGAAACAGAGGTAAACAGAGTGAAACAGAGGCAAACAGAGTGAAACAGAGGCAAACAGAGTGAAACAGAGTGAAACAGAGGGAAACAGAGTAAAACAGAGGCAAACAGAGTGAAACAGAGGCAAACAGAGTGCAACAGAGGCAACCAGAGTGAGGCAGAGGCAAACAGACTTAAACAGAGGCAAACAGAGTTAAACAGACTTAAACAGAGGCAAACAGAGTGAAACAGAGGCAAACAGGGTGAAACAGAGTGAAACAGAGGCACACAGAGTGAAACAGAGGCAAGCAGAGTGAAACAGAGGCAAACAGAGGGAAACAGTGCCAAACAGAGTGAAACAGAGGCAAACAGAGTGAAACAGAGGCAAACAGAGGGAAAGAGACGCAAACAGAGTCAAACAGAGGCAAACAGTGTGAAACAGAGGCAAACTGAGTGAAACAGATGCAAACAGAGTGAAACAGACTGAAACAGAGTGAAACAGATGCAAACAGAGTGAAACAGAGGCAAACAGAGTGAAACAGAGGCACACAGACTTAAACAGAGGCAAACAGAGTGAAACAGTGGCAAACAGAGTAAAACAGAGGCAAACAGAGTGAAACAGAGGCAAACAGAGTGAAACAGAGGCAACCAGAGTGAGGCAGAGGCAAACAGACCTAAACAGAGGCAAACAAAGTTAAACAGACTTAAACAGAGGCAAACAGAGTGAAACAGAGACAAACAGAGTGAAACAGAGTGATACAGAGGCAAACAGAGTGAAACAGAGGGAAACAGAGTGAAACAGAGGCAAACAGACTTAAACAGAGGCAAACAGAGTTAAACAGACTTAAACAGGGGCAAACAGAGAGAAACAGAGGCAAACAGAGTGAAACAGAGGCAAACAGAGTAAAACAGAGGCAAACAGAATGAAACAGAGGCAAACAGAGTGAAACAGAGGCAACCAGAGTGAGGCAGAGGCAAACAGACTTAAACAGAGGCAAACAGAGTTAAACAGAGTGAAACAGAGGCAAACAGAGTGATACAGAGGCAAACAGAGTGCAACAGAGTGAAACAGAGGCAAACAGAGAGAAACAGAGGCAAACAGAGTGAAACAGCGGCAAACAGAAGGAAACAGAGGCAAACAGAATGAAACAGAGGCAAACAGAGGGAAACAGAAGCAAACAGAGTGAAACAGACGCAAACAGAGTGAAACAGAGGCAAACAGTGCGAAACAGAGGCAAACAGAGTGAAACAGGTGCAAACAGAGTGAAATAGACTTAAACAGAGTGAAACAGAGGCAAACAGAGTGAAACAGAGGCAAACAGAGTGAAACAGAGGCAAACAGAGTGAAACAGAGGCCAACAGAGTGAAACAGAGGTAAACAGAGTGGAACAGAGGCAAACAGAGTGAAACAGAGGCAAACAGAGTAAAACAGAGGCAAACAGAGTGAAACAGAGGCAAACAGAGTGAAACAGAGGCAAACAGAGTGAAACAGAGGCAAACAGAGTGAAACAGCGGCAAACAGAGTAAAACTGAGGCAAACAGATTAAAACAGAGGCAAACAGACTTAAACAGAGGCAAACAGAGTGAAACAGCGGCAGAGTAAAACAGAGGCAAACAGAGTGAAACAGACGCAAACAGAGTGAAACAGAGGCAAACAGAGTGAAACAGAGGCAAACAGAGTGAAACAGAGGCCAACAGAGTGAAACAGAGGCCAACAGAGTGAAACAGAGTCAAACAGAGTGAAACAGAGGCAAACAGAGTACAACAGAGGCAAACAGAGTGAAACAGAGGCAAACAGAGTGAAACAGATGCAACCAGAGTGAGGCAGAGGCAAAGAGACTTAAACAGAGGCAAACAGAGTTAAACAGACTTAAGCAGAGGCAAACAGAGTGAAACAGAGGCAAACAGAGTGAAACAGAGTGAAACAGAGGCACACAGAGTGGAACAGAGGCAAACAGAGTGAAACAGAGGCAAACAGAGGGAAACAGTGCCAAACAGAGTGAAACAGAGGCAAACAGAGTGAAACAGAGGCAAACAGAGGGAAAGAGACGCAACCAGAGTCAAACAGAGGCAAACAGAGGCAAACAGTGTGAAACAGAGGCAAACTGAGTGAAACAGATGCAAACAGAGTGAAACAGACTGAAACAGAGTGAAACAGATGCAAACAGAGTGAAACAGAGGCAAACAGAGTGAAACAGAGGCACACAGACTTAAACAGAGGCAAACAGAGTGAAACAGTGGCAAACAGAGTAAAACAGAGGCAAACAGAGTGAAACAGAGGCAAACAGAGTGAAACAGAGGCAACCAGAGTGAGGCAGAGGCAAACAGACTTAAACAGAGGCAAACAAAGTTAAACAGACTTAAACAGAGGCAAACAGAGTGAAACAGAGACAAACAGAGTGAAACAGAGTGAAACAGAGGCAAACAGAGTGAAACAGAGGGAAACAGAGTGAAACAGAGGCAAACAGACTTAAACAGAGGCAAACAGAGTTAAACAGACTTAAACAGGGGCAAACAGAGAGAAACAGAGGCAAACAGAGTGAAACAGAGTGAAACAGAGGCAAACAGATTTAAACAGAGGCAAACAGAGTGAAACAGAGGCAGACAGAGGGAAACAGCGCCAAACAGAGTGAAACAGAGGCAAACAGAGTGAAACAGAGGCAAACAGAGTGAAAAAGAGGCAGACAGAGTGAAACAGAGGCAAACAGCATTAAACAGAGGCAAACAGAGTGAAACAGAGGCAAACAGAGTAAAACAGAGGCAAACAGAATGAAACAGAGGCAAACAGAGTGAAACAGAGGCAACCAGAGTGAGGCAGAGGCAAACAGACTTAAACAGAGGCAAACAGAGTTAAACAGAGTGAAACAGAGGCAAACAGAGTCATACAGAGGCAAACAGAGTGCAACAGAGTGAAACAGAGGCAAACAGAGTGAAACAGAGGCAAACAGAGTGAAACAGGTGCAAACAGAGTGAAATAGACTTAAACAGAGTGAAACAGAGGCAAACAGAGTGAAACAGAGGCAAACAGAGTGAAACAGAGGCCAACAGAGTGAAACAGAGGTAAACAGAGTGGAACAGAGGCAAACAGAGTGAAACAGAGGCAAATAGAGTAAAACAGAGGCAAACAGAGTGAAACAGAGGCAAACAGAGTGAAACAGAGGCAAACAGAGTGAAACAGCGGCAAACAGAGTAAAACTGAGGCAAACAGATTAAAACAGAGGCAAACAGACTTAAACAGAGGCAAACAGAGTGAAACAGCGGCAGAGTAAAACAGAGGCAAACAGAGTGAAACAGACGCAAACAGAGTGAAACAGAGGCAAACAGAGTGAAACAGAGGCAAACAGAGTGAAACAGAGGCAAACAGAGTGAAACAGAGGCCAACAGAGCGAAACAGAGTCAAACAGAGTGAAACAGAGGCAAACAGAGTACAACAGAGGCAAACAGAGTGAAACAGAGGCAAACAGAGTGAAACAGATGCAACCAGAGTGAGGCGGAGGCAAACAGACTGAAACAGAGGCAAACAGAGTTAAACAGACTTAAACAGAGGCAAACAGAGTGAAACAGAGGCAAACAGAGTGAAACAGAGTGAAACAGAGGCAAACAGAGTGAAACAGAGGCAAACAGAGTGAAACAGAGGCAAACAGAGGGAAACAGAGCCAAACAGAGTGAAACACAGGCAAACAGAGTGAAACAGAGGCAAACAGAGTGAAACAAAGGCAAGCAGTGTGAAACAGAGGCAAACAGAGTGAAACAGATGCAAACAGAGTGAAACAGACTTAAACAGAGGCAAACAGAGTGAAACAGAGGCAAACAGAGTGAAACAGGCAAACAGAGTGAAACAGAGGCAAACAGAGGGAAACAGACGCAAACAGAGTGAAACAGAGGCAAACAGAGTGAAACAGAGGCAAACAGAGTGAAACAGAGGCAAACAGAGTGAAACAGAGTCAAACAGAGTGAAACAGAGGGAAACAGAGTAAAACAGAGGCAAACAGAGTGAAACAGAGGCAAACAGAGTGCAACAGAGGCAACCAGAGTGAGGCAGAGGCAAACAGACTTAAACAGAGGCAAACAGAGTTAAACAGACTTAAACAGAGGCAAACAGAGTGAAACAGAGGCAAACAGAGTGAAACAGAGTGAAACAGAGTGAAACAGAGGCAAACAGAGTGAAACAGAGGCAAACAGAGTGAAACAGAGGCAAACAGAGTGAAACAGGCAAACAGAGTGAAACAAAGGCAAACAGAGGGAAACAGACGCAAACAGAGTGAAACAGAGATAAACAGAGTGAAACAGAGGCAAACAGAGTGAAACAGAGGCAAACAGAGTGAAACAGAGTCAAACAGAGTGAAACAGAGGGAAACAGAGTAAAACAGAGGCAAACAGAGTGAAACAGAGGCAAACAGAGTGCAACAGAGGCAACCAGAGTGAGGCAGAGGCAAACAGACTTAAACAGAGGCAAACAGAGTTAAACAGACTTAAACAGAGGCAAACAGAGTGAAACAGAGGCAAACAGAGTGAAACAGAGTGAAACAGAGGCACACAGAGTGAAACAGAGGCAAGCAGATTGAAACAGAGGCAAACAGAGGGAAACAGTGCCAAACAGAGTGAAACAGAGGCAAACAGAGTGAAACAGAGGCAAACAGAGGGAAAGAGACGCAAACAGAGTCAAACAGAGGCAAACAGAGGCAAACAGTGTGAAACAGAGGCAAACTGAGTGAAACAGATGCAAACAGAGTGAAACAGACTGAAACAGAGTGAAACAGATGCAAACAGAGTGAAACAGAGGCAAACAGAGTGAAACAGAGGCACACAGACTTAAACAGAGGCAAACAGAGTGAAACAGTGGCAAACAGAGTAAAACAGAGGCAAACAGAGTGAAACAGAGGCAAACAGAGTGAAACAGAGGCAACCAGAGTGAGGCAGAGGCAAACAGACTTAAACAGAGGCAAACAAAGTTAAACAGACTTAAACAGAGGCAAACAGAGTGAAACAGAGACAAACAGAGTGAAACAGAGTGATACAGAGGCAAACAGAGTGAAACAGAGGGAAACAGAGTGAAACAGAGGCAAACAGACTTAAACAGAGGCAAACAGAGTTAAACAGACTTAAACAGGGGCAAACAGAGAGAAACAGAGGCAAACAGAGTGAAACAGAGGCAAACAGAGTAAAACAGAGGCAAACAGAATGAAACAGAGGCAAACAGAGTGAAACAGAGGCAACCAGAGTGAGGCAGAGGCAAACAGACTTAAACAGAGGCAAACAGAGTTAAACAGAGTGAAACAGAGGCAAACAGAGTGATACAGAGGCAAACAGAGTGCAACAGAGTGAAACAGAGGCAAACAGAGAGAAACAGAGGCAAACAGAGTGAAACAGCGGCAAACAGAAGGAAACAGAGGCAAACAGAATGAAACAGAGGCAAACAGAGGGAAACAGAAGCAAACAGAGTGAAACAGACGCAAACAGAGTGAAACAGAGGCAAACAGTGCGAAACAGAGGCAAACAGAGTGAAACAGGTGCAAACAGAGTGAAATAGACTTAAACAGAGTGAAACAGAGGCAAACAGAGTGAAACAGAGGCAAACAGAGTGAAACAGAGGCAAACAGAGTGAAACAGAGGCCAACAGAGTGAAACAGAGGTAAACAGAGTGGAACAGAGGCAAACAGAGTGAAACAGAGGCAAACAGAGTAAAACAGAGGCAAACAGAGTGAAACAGAGGCAAACAGAGTGAAACAGAGGCAAACAGAGTGAAACAGAGGCAAACAGAGTGAAACAGCGGCAAACAGAGTAAAACTGAGGCAAACAGATTAAAACAGAGGCAAACAGACTTAAACAGAGGCAAACAGAGTGAAACAGCGGCAGAGTAAAACAGAGGCAAACAGAGTGAAACAGACGCAAACAGAGTGAAACAGAGGCAAACAGAGTGAAACAGAGGCAAACAGAGTGAAACAGAGGCAAGCAGAGTGAAACAGAGGCCAACAGAGTGAAACAGAGTCAAACAGAGTGAAACAGTGGCAAACAGAGTACAACAGAGGCAAACAGAGTGAAACAGAGGCAAACAGAGTGAAACAGATGCAACCAGAGTGAGGCAGAGGCAAAGAGACTTAAACAGAGGCAAACAGAGTTAAACAGACTTAAACAGAGGCAAACAGAGTGAAACAGAGGCAAACAGAGTGAAACAGAGTGAAACAGAGGCAAACAGAGTGAAACAGAGGCAAACAGAGTGAAACAGAGGCAAACAGAGTGAAACAGAGTCAAACAGAGTGAAACAGAGGGAAACAGAGTAAAACAGAGGCAAACAGAGTGAAACAGAGGCAAACAGAGTGCAACAGAGGCAACCAGAGTGAGGCAGAGGCAAACAGACTTAAACAGAGGCAAACAGAGTTAAACAGACTTAAACAGAGGCAAACAGAGTGAAACAGAGGCAAACAGAGTGAAACAGAGTGAAACAGAGTGAAACAGAGGCAAACAGAGTGAAACAGAGGCAAACAGAGTGAAACAGAGGCAAACAGAGTGAAACAGGCAAACAGAGTGAAACAGAGGCAAACAGAGGGAAACAGACGCAAACAGAGTGAAACAGAGGTAAACAGAGTGAAACAGAGGCAAACAGAGTGAAACAGAGGCAAACAGAGTGAAACAGAGTCAAACAGAGTGAAACAGAGGGAAACAGAGTAAAACAGAGGCAAACAGAGTGAAACAGAGGCAAACAGAGTGCAACAGAGGCAACCAGAGTGAGGCAGAGGCAAACAGACTTAAACAGAGGCAAACAGAGTTAAACAGACTTAAACTGAGGCAAACAGAGTGAAACAGAGGCAAACAGAGTGAAACAGAGTGAAACAGAGGCACACAGAGTGAAACAGAGGCAAGCAGAGTGAAACAGAGGCAAACAGAGGGAAACAGTGCCAAACAGAGTGAAACAGAGGCAAACAGAGTGAAACAGAGGCAAACAGATGGAAAGAGACGCAAACAGAGTCAAACAGAGGCAAACAGAGGCAAACAGTGTGAAACAGAGGCAAACTGAGTGAAACAGATGCAAACAGAGTGAAACAGACTGAAACAGAGTGAAACAGATGCAAACAGAGTGAAACAGAGGCAAACAGAGTGAAACAGAGGCACACAGACTTAAACAGAGGCAAACAGAGTGAAACAGAGGCAAACAGAGTGAAACAGAGGCAAACAGAGTGAAACAGAGGCCAACAGAGCGAAACAGAGTCAAACAGAGTGAAACAGAGGCAAACAGAGTACAACAGAGGCAAACAGAGTGAAACAGAGGCAAACAGAGTGAAACAGATGCAACCAGAGTGAGGCGGAGGCAAACAGACTGAAACAGAGGCAAACAGAGTTAAACAGACTTAAACAGAGGCAAACAGAGTGAAACAGAGGCAAACAGAGTGAAACAGAGTGAAACAGAGGCAAACAGAGTGAAACAGAGGCAAACAGAGTGAAACAGAGGCAAACAGAGGGAAACAGAGCCAAACAGAGTGAAACACAGGCAAACAGAGTGAAACAGAGGCAAACAGAGTGAAACAAAGGCAAGCAGTGTGAAACAGAGGCAAACAGAGTGAAACAGTGCAAACAGAGTGAAACAGACTTAAACAGAGGCAAACAGAGTGAAACAGAGGCAAACAGAGTGAAACAGGCAAACAGAGTGAAACAGAGGCAAACAGAGGGAAACAGACGCAAACAGAGTGAAACAGAGGCAAACAGAGTGAAACAGAGGCAAACAGAGTGAAACAGAGGCAAACAGAGTGAAACAGAGTCAAACAGAGTGAAACAGAGGGAAACAGAGTAAAACAGAGGCAAACAGAGTGAAACAGAGGCAAACAGAGTGCAACAGAGGCAACCAGAGTGAGGCAGAGGCAAACAGACTTAAACAGAGGCAAACAGAGTTAAACAGACTTAAACAGAGGCAAACAGAGTGAAACAGAGGCAAACAGAGTGAAACAGAGTGAAACAGAGTGAAACAGAGGCAAACAGAGTGAAACAGAGGCAAACAGAGTGAAACAGAGGCAAACAGAGTGAAACAGGCAAACAGAGTGAAACAAAGGCAAACAGAGGGAAACAGACGCAAACAGAGTGAAACAGAGGTAAACAGAGTGAAACAGAGGCAAACAGAGTGAAACAGAGGCAAACAGAGTGAAACAGAGTCAAACAGAGTGAAACAGAGGGAAACAGAGTAAAACAGAGGCAAACAGAGGGAAACAGAGGCAAACAGAGTGCAACAGAGGCAACCAGAGTGAGGCAGAGGCAAACAGACTTAAACAGAGGCAAACAGAGTTAAACAGACTTAAACAGAGGCAAACAGAGTGAAACAGAGGCAAACAGAGTGAAACAGAGTGAAACAGAGGCACACAGAGTGAAACAGAGGCAAGCAGAGTGAAACAGAGGCAAACAGAGGGAAACAGTGCCAAACAGAGTGAAACAGAGGCAAACAGAGTGAAACAGAGGCAAACAGAGGGAAAGAGACGCAAACAGAGTCAAACAGAGGCAAACAGAGGCAAACAGTGTGAAACAGAGGCAAACTGAGTGAAACAGATGCAAACAGAGTGAAACAGACTGAAACAGAGTGAAACAGATGCAAACAGAGTGAAACAGAGGCAAACAGAGTGAAACAGAGGCACACAGACTTAAACAGAGGCAAACAGAGTGAAACAGTGGCAAACAGAGTAAAACAGAGGCAAACAGAGTGAAACAGAGGCAAACAGAGTGAAACAGAGGCAACCAGAGTGAGGCAGAGGCAAACAGACTTAAACAGAGGCAAACAAAGTTAAACAGACTTAAACAGAGGCAAACAGAGTGAAACAGAGACAAACAGAGTGAAACAGAGTGATACAGAGGCAAACAGAGTGAAACAGAGGGAAACAGAGTGAAACAGAGGCAAACAGACTTAAACAGAGGCAAACAGAGTTAAACAGACTTAAACAGGGGCAAACAGAGAGAAACAGAGGCAAACAGAGTGAAACAGAGGCAAACAGAGTAAAACAGAGGCAAACAGAATGAAACAGAGGCAAACAGAGTGAAACAGAGGCAACCAGAGTGAGGCAGAGGCAAACAGACTTAAACAGAGGCAAACAGAGTAAAACAGAGTGAAACAGAGGCAAACAGAGTGATACAGAGGCAAACAGAGTGCAACAGAGTGAAACAGAGGCAAACAGAGAGAAACAGAGGCAAACAGAGTGAAACAGCGGCAAACAGAAGGAAACAGAGGCAAACAGAATGAAACAGAGGCAAACAGAGGGAAACAGAAGCAAACAGAGTGAAACAGACGCAAACAGAGTGAAACAGAGGCAAACAGTGCGAAACAGAGGCAAACAGAGTGAAACAGGTGCAAACAGAGTGAAATAGACTTAAACAGAGTGAAACAGAGGCAAACAGAGTGAAACAGAGGCAAACAGAGTGAAACAGAGGCAAACAGAGTGAAACAGAGGCCAACAGAGTGAAACAGAGGTAAACAGAGTGGAACAGAGGCAAACAGAGTGAAACAGAGGCAAACAGAGTAAAACAGAGGCAAACAGAGTGAAACAGAGGCAAACAGAGTGAAACAGAGGCAAACAGAGTGAAACAGAGGCAAACAGAGTGAAACAGCGGCAAACAGAGTAAAACTGAGGCAAACAGATTAAAACAGAGGCAAACAGACTTAAACAGAGGCAAACAGAGTGAAACAGCGGCAGAGTAAAACAGAGGCAAACAGAGTGAAACAGACGCAAACAGAGTGAAACAGAGGCAAACAGAGTGAAACAGAGGCAAACAGAGTGAAACAGAGGCAAGCAGAGTGAAACAGAGGCCAACAGAGTGAAACAGAGTCAAACAGAGTGAAACAGTGGCAAACAGAGTACAACAGAGGCAAACAGAGTGAAACAGAGGCAAACAGAGTGAAACAGATGCAACCAGAGTGAGGCAGAGGCAAAGAGACTTAAACAGAGGCAAACAGAGTTAAACAGACTTAAACAGAGGCAAACAGAGTGAAACAGAGGCAAACAGAGTGAAACAGAGTGAAACAGAGGCAAACAGAGTGAAACAGAGGCAAACAGAGTGAAACAGAGGCAAACAGAGTGAAACAGAGTCAAACAGAGTGAAACAGAGGGAAACAGAGTAAAACAGAGGCAAACAGAGTGAAACAGAGGCAAACAGAGTGCAACAGAGGCAACCAGAGTGAGGCAGAGGCAAACAGACTTAAACAGAGGCAAACAGAGTTAAACAGACTTAAACAGAGGCAAACAGAGTGAAACAGAGGCAAACAGAGTGAAACAGAGTGAAACAGAGGCAAACAGAGTGAAACAGAGGCAAACAGAGTGAAACAGAGGCAAACAGAGTGAAACAGGCAAACAGAGTGAAACAGAGGCAAACAGAGGGAAACAGACGCAAACAGAGTGAAACAGAGGTAAACAGAGTGAAACAGAGGCAAACAGAGTGAAACAGAGGCAAACAGAGTGAAACAGAGTCAAACAGAGTGAAACAGAGGGAAACAGAGTAAAACAGAGGCAAACAGAGTGAAACAGAGGCAAACAGAGTGCAACAGAGGCAACCAGAGTGAAACAGAGGCAAACAGAGTGAAACAAAGGCAAGCAGTGTGAAACAGAGGCAAACAGAGTGAAACAGATGCAAACAGAGTGAAACAGACTTAAACAGAGGCAAACAGAGTGAAACAGAGGCAAACAGAGTGAAACAGGCAAACAGAGTGAAACAGAGGCAAACAGAGGGAAACAGACGCAAAAAGAGTGAAACAGAGGCAAACAGAGTGAAACAGAAGCAAACAGAGTGAAACAGAGTCAAACAGAGGGAAACAGAGGGGAAACAGAGTAAAACAGAGGCAAACAGAGGCAAACAGTCTGAAACAGAGGCAAACAGAGTGAAACAGATGCAAACAGAGTGAAACAGACTTAAACAGAGGCAAACAGAGTGAAACAGAGGCAAACAGAGTGAAACAGGCAAACAGAGTGAAACAGAGGCAAACAGAGGGAAACAGACGCAAACAGAGTGAAACAGAGGCAAACAGAGTGAAACAGACGCAAACAGAGTGAAACAGAGGCAAACAGAGTGAATCAGGCAAACAGAGTGAAACAGAGGCAAACAGAGGGAAACAGACGCAAACAGAGTGAAACAGAGGCAAACAGAGTGAAACAGAGGCAAACAGAGTGAAACAGAGTCAAACAGAGTGAAACAGAGGGAAACAGAGTAAAACAGAGGCAAACAGAGTGAAACAGAGGCAAACAGAGTGCAACAGAGGCAACCAGAGTGAGGCAGAGGCAAACAGACTTAAACAGAGGCAAACAGAGTTAAACAGACTTAAACAGAGGCAAACAGAGTGAAACAGAGGCAAACAGAGTGAAACAGAGTGAAACAGAGGCAAACACAGTGAAACAGAGGCAAACAGAGTGAAACAGAGGCAAACAGAGGGAAACAGTGCCAAACAGAGTGAAACAGAGGCAAACAGAGTGAAACAGAGGCAAACAGAGGGAAAGAGACGCAAACAGAGTCAAACAGACGCAAACAGAGGCAAACAGTCTGAAACAGAGGCAAACTGAGTGAAACAGATGCAAACAGAGTGAAACAGAGGCAAACAGAGTGAAACAGAGGCAAACAGACTTAAACAGAGGCAAACAGAGTGAAACAGTGGCAAACAGAGTAAAACAGAGGCACACAGAGTGAAACAGAGGCAAACAGAGTGAAACAGAGGCAACCAGAGTGAGGCAGAGGCAAACAGACTCAAACAGAGGCAAACAGAGTTAAACAGACTTAAACAGAGGCAAACAGAGTGAAACAGAGACAAACAGAGTGAAACAGAGTGAAACAGAGGCAAACAGAGTGAAACAGAGGGAAACAGAGTGAAACAGAGGCAAACAGACTTAAACAGAGGCAAACAGAGTTAAACAGACTTAAACAGAGGCAAACAGAGTGAAACAGAGGCAAACAGAGTGAAACAGAGTGAAACAGAGGCAAACACAGTGAAACAGAGGCAAACAGAGTGAAACAGAGGCAAACAGAGGGAAACAGTGCCAAACAGAGTGAAACAGAGGCAAACAGAGTTAAAAAGACTTTAAACAGTGGCAAACAGAGAGAAACAGAGGCAAACAGAGTGAAACAGAGGCAAACAGAGTAAAACAGAGGCAAACAGAATGAAACAGAGGCAAACAGAGTGAAACAGAGGCAACCAGAGTGAGGCAGAGGCAAACAGACTTAAACAGAGGCAAACAGAGTTAAACAGAGTGAAACAGAGGCAAACAGAGTGATACAGAGGCAAACAGAGTGCAACAGAGTGAAACAGAGGCAAACAGAGAGAAACAGAGGCAAACAGAGTGAAACAGCGGCAAACAGAAGGAAACAGAGGCAAACAGAATGAAACAGAGGCAAACAGAGGGAAACAGAAGCAAACAGAGTGAAACAGACGCAAACAGAGTGAAACAGAGGCAAACAGTGCGAAACAGAGGCAAACAGAGTGAAACAGGTGCAAACAGAGTGAAATAGAATTAAACAGAGTGAAACAGAGGCAAACAGAGTGAAACAGAGGCAAACAGAGTGAAACAGAGGCAAACAGAGTGAAACAGAGGCCAACAGAGTGAAACAGAGGTAAACAGAGTGGAACAGAGGCAAACAGAGTGAAACAGAGGCAAACAGAGTAAAACAGAGGCAAACAGAGTGAAACAGAGGCAAACAGAGTGAAACAGAGGCAAACAGAGTGAAACAGAGGCAAACAGAGTGAAACAGCGGCAAACAGAGTAAAACTGAGGCAAACAGATTAAAACAGAGGCAAACAGACTTAAACAGAGGCAAACAGAGTGAAACAGCGGCAGAGTAAAACAGAGGCAAACAGAGTGAAACAGACGCAAACAGAGTGAAACAGAGGCAAACAGAGTGAAACAGAGGCAAACAGAGTGAAACAGAGGCCAACAGAGTGAAACAGAGGCCAACAGAGTGAAACAGAGTCAAACAGAGTGAAACAGAGGCAAACAGAGTACAACAGAGGCAAACAGAGTGAAACAGAGGCAAACAGAGTGAAACAGATGCAACCAGAGTGAGGCAGAGGCAAAGAGACTTAAACAGAGGCAAACAGAGTTAAACAGACTTAAACAGAGGCAAACAGAGTGAAACAGAGGCAAACAGAGTGAAACAGAGTGAAACAGAGGCAAACAGTGTGAAACAGAGGCAAACAGAGTGAAACAGAGGCAAACAGAGGGAAACAGAGCCAAACAGAGTGAAACACAGGCAAAC